>JABSTQ010010531.1:0-226477 GCA_013358835.2 Ixodes persulcatus
TACTTAGTAATTTTACTTGGCGAACAGTCGTTGATTCGCATGCTTGTGTGTTTAATTTTCTTAAGGACATCGGCCTTAATCACCGACTATGATTTTAATTAGTAATCCGAACTCACCTTCATCCTGTATACACTTATACAATCTCATATACATAGTTTTATTACATCATCAGCTACTATAGCTCTTTCTTCTTCCAAACCCTTACTTAGACAACAGTTTCTCTCTGGGCGCATTTTGGCCTTAGTAGCCCTTGCGCCATGAAACTCCAATCAATCAATCCATCAATCAATGAAACCTTGATGCGTCCTTAACTAGGGCGGCAAAACGTTGTGGGGTTGAGTGTTTGTCTATATAACACAGTTTGAACATCAATGGTTGTGTTGTTTCTGTAGGAGCATCAATGTCAAACTCGAATTCTCTCTTTGCAAAGACTATTAAGTCAGAATGAGTAAAACGAAAATCGCAGCCAAGGAAAAAAGGATTTGGAAAATTAGAGATGACCATAAAACAAAACAAAAAGTCGTTTTATGATCAAAAGTAATACATCCGACGCAAATGTCAATGGAATGTATAACGCCGCCTTTTGCACCCAGCCGAAGTCTAGTTGGACGTGGTCAAAAGGTTGCGTAATTGGTGCCTTAAATCTTCTTTCAAAATAAAAATAGTGGCTCCTGTGTCCTCGGGGGCCTATATAAGGACACCGTCGATTCTAATAGGCAGCTGGTTATGGGCGGTGTCAGATAGCGCATTCAGAGGTGTAGGTTGCACTGGCGGTGATGCAACCTCACCTTTTGAAGTCCCATCCCTCAGGTTTCCGAGTTGCGGCGGTCAGGGGCCGACGACATCAAGCGGCGAGGTGAAGGTGGAAGGGACTGGCTGCGACGGGCGATTGTTGAGTGGTAGTATTGAGACTGGGAGGGAAATTCTTCCTTTGGAGAAGGACCAGTTGGAGATGGCGGGGCGAATTTATCATCGAAGGAGCGATAGTATTTCATAAAGGAAAAAGTACGTTGTCGACTGTTCCACCGACTGCGGCAGTAACGAACGATGTGACCAGCAGTGCTACAATGAAAGCCGATTGAACAGCTGCCCGGTGTTATACAGTTTGCTGGCTTTCGTAGCCTAGCTTGAGCTTTACGAGTTCCCGGATTATAATTTGGGAGATTTGTGAAAAACCAGGTTCGGCGTGATGGTGTTGGAACTTCAAGTCGGCTAATTCCTTGACGAATCGTAGCTTAGACCGTTGATAGTGTAAGGAGCTGTGCGTCTCCGGCTGAGCGAAAAAGCGTTGTCGAAGGGAGCATTGCTTCAAGTTCACGCCGGGATATTGTTGCTGTCTGTTCTGATCTTGGAGTTTCGTCAGATGTCAACGTGGCAGTGGCATTAGTGGGTCGAATAAAGTTGGATGTGATCCGACATTTTCTTACGGCTTCAAATCTCCGTCAATCTCTTACAAAAACCTCAAAGTTCGAACAGTTTAAAAAAAAAAAAAAAAGATCTGAAAAGCGTTGCTGGCAATGCCCATCAGAACGTGCGCGCGAAATTCGCTCGTAGTCGGCCATGGAGGCGTCAGCGTTATGGCATAGCGACAATACGTCTTGTACCTGCGCCATATAGGACTCGGTCGAGGTTTGGACGCGATAAGCTAGTTTGTGCTTTGACGGTAACTTGCGGAATGTGGGATCGCCGAAAAGGTGCCGTAGTTTGTCTTTGTACATGTCCCACGATCTGATCGTTTCTTGGTGGGTCAAAAACAAGGTCCGCACTGTATGTTTAATGTTATAGATAATGTTTCTAGTATGATAGTGGTGCCCCATTTGTTGCGGATGCTGATGCGTTCGTAAAAGTGTATGCATTACTCTATGTTATAATCCCTGTGCCAGTTAGATGACCAGGGTCTTTTGGGTGGGAGATGATCAGTGGCCGTGGGCTCTGTGGTGGAGCGTTTTCAGGCATTTCGACCGGTGGAGGAAGGTGGCGGTTTTGAAGTTCCAGGCATTGCTGCGCGGAGGTACGGAATACGTTGTATTTCCACCAAAAGATACGGTGCTAAACAAGTGGTTTAATTACATCGAAGATGGATATTGAAAATGCCGGTTCTATTAGATATCTCGAGAAGCTCTCTGCTTCTTCTTCTTCTCCTTGGTCCAGTTACAGTGGCCAGAAGGGTGAGGTATCAGCATCCCGCAGCTTTCTCCGTTGCGACGTCGCCCTTGTATATAATCACGGTGATATGTGACGGTCTCATCGATTGTGAAATGCCTATTCCAGACGCCGGGCCTGCAAAGGCTCGTTCGCTTTGCTATTAGTCCTAGTTCGTAATGCTCTTCCCGGAAAGTTTGTCCCATGAGTTCAGACTTCCCCGATGATAAAACAGCAAACACGCTGTTTTGCTTCCAGTTGCACCCGGCATACATTTCTGCGAAAAACAGAGAAGATAACCTCCCTCTTCTTCGTTCGCGGCGACGACGACGACAACAAAAGCAACGGCAGGATGATTCTTGTGTTACCTTAGACACATGCGCAAAATAAACATAGTTTAACTTCCAAAAGTTTTTAATGAGGACATATTGCACGTGATGCTTACTCGCGGACGAAAAATGCACCCGAATTGCAACAGACGCAAGCGGACGACGCATATGAGTGTCGACAGCAGCGCCATCGCTTCATTCCGACCGGCTGCTCCTCTTGCAGACCGATGGTGACACCTTCCCTTCTTGTCCACGTATCTCTATTGTAGTAGGTTGGATCGCGGATCGAGGCCCTGCTTGCTTCGGTAGAGTGGCGCCACCGGCCGTGATTTCTTCTAACCACCAGATGCATGGGACTCGAAGGGAAAAACAAAAAAGTGTCGTTTCCCGCGTTTCTAAGCTGTTGTCGGCAATGAAATGATTTGGCTGCTTTTCATGACGACGGTAAAACAAGTTGTATATAAACATTAAAACTGTTAGCCTTCACTGTTCTTATAGATCGATGTTTTCTTTTCGAGAATGACTCCGCTGGGCCAAGAACGTAATGGAGCACAATGATACACCAGTTACCTAGAGTTACCGCGCAGTCGGTGGCGGTGTCAATGAGTTGGGTTTAGCAGACGACAAGCTTGAAGGCTTTGCTACGCAGAATTCGTTCATTCCTGAAAGCCGATGTCACGATAGAACGTTTTCGGCATTCATTAACATCTTAGCTTCCTCGAGGGCCGTCTTTTTGACGGAAAGCTGCGTTGTATACTCCAAAACGAGAGCAAGCTTGCCAGCTCAGCCGTGGGTACGCTGGCACGTTCGATGTTTTAATGGCGTTCGAACGCTTGACAAATACCGATTCCATCTCTGAACCCCAGATATGTTGATCGCAGCAAATCATAAAAGACTCACCTTCAAGCACAACACACGGGCCTCAATATTCCTACTTTTGTGAGTTTCTCACATGGACTAGAGAGTACTGACTGGTGCCAAGTAATGCCACTTACAGGCTCCCGATCTGCCATTCAGCCTACTATAATAGATAACAGTGTTCTAGCCACCGTAGTCAAGTCCTTCTCTGATTTCGTTTTCTTCTTTCTCTCTTTTATTGATTACACAAAGACGAGTTATTGACGTGCCCTTTTGCAAACGCAGTTTAAAAAAAACACCATACACGTTAAAAAAAAGAAAAAAAGGACAACACAACCCAGGCAGCACAAGGGGTTGGACCAATATTGGAAGAGCATTGGCAAAAAAAGGTCCAATGATGGTCCACTTTAGCCAATCTGCTCCCAATATTGTTTATGCCATTATATAGAATCTTCAGTGATGGCCCAGCTTCTCCAATGACCAACCAATATTGGAAGCACATTGGCATAAAATGGTCAATCTTGGTCTGTCAGTTCCATTCGCTTGCGAATATTGGATGAACACTGGAAAAACATGGGCAATGTTGGCCTGACAGTTCCATTGGCATGCGAATATTGGATAAATACTGGCATAAAATGGGCAATGTTGGCCTGTCAGTTCCATTGGCTAGCGAATATTGGATGAACACTGGTATAAAATGGGCAATCTTGGCCTGTCAGTTCCATTGGCTTGGGAATATTGGATGAATACTGGCATAAACCGGACAATGTTGGCCTTTGAGTACCCTTGGCTTGCTAACATTGGATGAACACTGGAAAAAAAATTGTCCGCGTTGGCCTGTCCGTGCCGTTGGCATTCCAATATTTGACGGGGACTGGCATAAAATGGACACTGTAGCAATGGCTTGCCAACGTTGGATAAACACGAGCTTATATTGATTACTGTTGTCCTGTTAGTACCATTGGCTCATCGTCATTTCAAGAACAGAGTGGCAGATAATAATCAGTGTGTGTTAGTGTGACAATACCTTTGGCTTAATAGTGAAAACATGTTGGAATATGCTGGTTTAGACGTGTTCGTTTTGCCTAAACTAGTTGGAATTGCTCGAGCGCTTTTCAATTTTATTTAATTTTGTCAAAGCGCGATTCAGGTGCATTTTTGCAAAGTAAACAAGAATAACAAGGTACAGAACTTAATGGTGATATTTTGCTCCTCACTGTGCACATTAAGGAGTCGCCAGCGAAATGGGCTCATCAGGACCGCCAACTTGAAAAAACAACAAAAAAAAAACGATGTCCGCGTTATAGAGTCAACATAATCGATTATTATGTTCTCTATGATCTCGACAGAAAAGCTTCGTACCCTTACTACGTGCTTGTGGACTGCACTTCGTGTCAGCTGAAGATACTTCTTTGCGATTGACTCGAACAAGACACTATTCTGAAATGCGGTTATACAATGACGGCTCTATGACTTTACGGCACTACTGGTGCCACAATAAGAGCCCTAATGCCTCCAACATGATGCCAATGCACTGATAGCAGACAACAATGTTGGTTTTGATTTAGATTCTAGCCGGAATCGACGTTGTGCGCAAAAGCCCAAGCTTAAAAGCACAAAAAAACGAGAAAAAAATTAGGGTTGCAAACTCGGCGCGCTGCTTGCAACTGAATTTTATTTAGACAACATGAACAAATATAATACGTTACTATACCTCGGCCAAATAAATCAAAATTCCGCATTTTATGAAACGAGTGACGACACACTGATGCAACCGTCATCCTCCTTTACACTGATTTTGAACGCCAAGAAAATTTTCCTCTCTGCTTTTGCTTCCCAGTTGCCCGGAATTTGTGTTTTATACAGCAAAGGATCACATGAACATTTATCATAGTGGACTTTCAAGTTCCCCGAAGAATACCGCTTTACAGAAAGTGTGTGTGCTATGTACAATTGGGTCGTGCACGAAAGCACCCGATGTCAAAAGCCCCGTGTCAAATTCTCCACGACTGACACCCCACCCTGTTGTCACGGCTTCAAAAGGCCAGTTTTATCAGAAGCCCATGACGCTAATCCCTAGATCAGGTGGCCGGGTCCTCACCGTGACGGTTGAGCATCCAAATTTTAATTAAGAGACAGCAAGTGTGAACGCGAGCGTGTGTAACGTAATCATGTCGTCATTTGTAGACCCTCAACATATTAGGATGACATGGAACAATTCTGGTTGAAGCGCGTAAAGGGATTCTGCACGTCGGGCTATCATGCAACACACGTACGATCGCTCACATGTCGTTGGTATTTTAGACTACCGGTGTGGCGCATTCTACATGTTTGTGCGCATGCTCTCCAGTTTTGTTTATTTTGAAGCCTAAGCTAGTTATTTTCAATGGTGCCCTGAGGAAACGCCAAAGTGGCGGACGATTTTCTGGAAATTTATATCGCCCCTTTTTTCCGTATTTGATTTATCACTGTCTCTTTTTAATTTTGACATTAGGCTCAAAGCTGATTTCGGAGCTTCGTGTCTGTCAGTCCCTTTTCGTCCTCTTGCTCTAGAGTTATCATGTCCAAGCAATCTCTACTACATTGGGTTTTGGAAACCCGGATAGCAAAAACCAGCAGAGACGGACGAAAGAATTCGAGAGAGAGAAGTGTGCAGGGGTAGGGTCACGCCGACGGCCTCGGAACGATTTCCGAAAGGGCGAGAGAGGGTATTGAATGAACAGTTCCCCTCCCTTTTATCCCACGCCGTCACTAATCTCCAATCTCTTCTTTGTAAGTGATGAGGACTTGGCGACCTTGAGGGAGGAGGACACTTTGCATTCCTAAGCTGACAGTGGGGTGGGAGCTACGCGCCGGCCGGACCAGTCATCACCTGCACCGCTCTCTGTGCGTGGTTACGGGAGAGAGCGTGATCACGTGCTTAAAGATAGACTGCGATCGGTTCACCGAGCTTCTTAGCTTCCTCTACACGCTCAGCTTAGGGGTGGTGGAGCCCAGCCCGCGAAACACACGCACACACACGCACAAAGAAAGTGGAATCGCATGCACCAAGGCCACACGATAAGCTAGTGGCTAGAAGACAGTGGGGACTGGTCGTGGTGGGGCCGGACTCCTCAATTTCCAACACGCGCATCCGCGAACTGGAAGTGGGCAGGTGCGCTTCGCAATTTATGCATGTTTTTTTTTTGTTTTTTTTTGTGTGGGAGAAATAGTTTCTTTTTTCAAGGCACAAGGTTGGCAAGATAATCATGCGCATATCAGGACACAGTGGTGTCAGTTTCAAAGTTCTCTTAGTGCATTTGATTGCTTAGCAGACTGTTTTATCGGGCGAAGCGGCTCGGCATCTCCGCCATCCACGTTACCCTATACTGGAACCGCCAAGAACGGTGGTTCTAGAGTTCCGATCACCAGCAGCGCATTTCGTCTTAGTGCCAAGTGCGATCTTCAGCATGCGGATTGCCAAGAACATCGATATTCTGTCGGCAGCGCCTACACACCGGCGATCTTCCTTTGTTTGTGCATACATGTCACCACTAGCTTCGACGGACCGAAGACACGACGGACCGCCTTCTCTTTCACGTGGGTGACAAGGAGAGTTCCTCCTGACCATTGGGGATAGGTATGCTTGGTACGAAATGTACGTTTTGTCACTATCCGATGAGTTTGAACCGTATCAAACTCCCTGCCAGGAATCTCCGACGAGTTCAACGTGTAATTCAGAGCGATCGGCCCGGAATGCCCTGTACAGAGCTATTGTAAGTGCTTTTTATTTTAATAGACCGTGAGAGATGTTTTGATTGGTTATTTTTGTGTTCGAATTGATTTTTATTTCATTTTTTTTTAGTTAAAATATGGCTGTCTTCTTGGCGGTAGATGTGTGCTGTAGTAAAAAGTCTTCCTGGTACGTCCAAAGCCGAATACCACATAGTGTTGAGCAGTCCTTATTTGCCAAGTTTCGGCTTGTTGGGCGAGTGGAGTGTCAGGTATGTCACCGCGCTCGGCGAGTGTAATTGCCAGTAATTGTCTTTACACGACAAGGTATTTTATATGCCTGATTTATTTTAAATTCTTTATTGATTGAAGCATCAATGTCTGTTCAACTGTCATGTTCTTACGTATAACGGGGTATTTATTGAACTGTTTATTTAGTAGTGCGTTTAGCACTGGTGAACTGAAGAGGGAGGTTAGCGGTTAGATTTATAAATTGTGAATATTATGGAGGCAATATGGGTACATTTATAACTACATATTTCCGTGCTGCAAACACCGTAAATGTTTAAAAAATGTTTTTTTTTTCACATCAACGTAGAAATATCGGTGTGAACTAAAATTGCGAGATTGTAATTCTTAGGACTTCTTAAAGCTAGATGAAGGGTTGAGGGACGCTATGATGCTGCAAGAGTAGAACTAAGCACTTTATGAAATAACCTTTGTACTATTTGATGACTTTTTTTTTAATTCACTATAAATATTTTAATCTAGATCGATCGTGCTCTGAGTAAGGACAAGTCGGACGAACAAAACAACAGTAAACTCCTGGGCCGTCTTGCTAGAAACAGCGTCTCGGCTGAGACGGGGGGAAAGAAAGCACTTTTAAAGCCAGCGTACGAGCTGAACGGGAATCAAACCTCGACTCAAGACGCTCGCGCGCCCCAGCCTTTACAGTGCTTTCTTTCACCCAGTCTCAGCTGAGATACTGATTCCAGCAAGCCGGCCCCGGCGTCTTACCTGCGCATATATTTATTTTAGAAGGCAGTACTAAGTTTTTTTACATACAAAATAACGAAAAAGAATTCACTGGAAACGAAAGTTTATATTATGAAAAAGAAAACATAAAAAGGCGGTAGGCCTTTCCGAGATTTCATAGTTGAAGAGCAACTGAGCCGATTAATCGAATAGTTAATTAAAGGGCGGCGATTAATATTGAAGCTATGTTTTGTTTGATATTCATTATTGACAAGCGTAAGAGAGGACTGAGAGCCTTTGAAAACCCTTCACCTGAATCCAAACCCCCGCTTCTGTCTCTTTCAGAATCCTGTGGCCAGGCCCCTGCGTGGAATTCTATCAAGTTCCTGCCCGGTTCACAGCTTGCAGTGATGGACCCTGGCACTCATTGTTGTTTAAATTTTCCTTCAATCAAAACATTAATAAAATGTATTGACGGTACACTTTGCATTTCAGACTTTTATATTTACCTGCATGTAATATTGACTTAATATTTTCAGAGTGAATGTCGCTTGTCTATAGCAGCTTTCTTTTTAGATGTATATATAGTGTTCTACTGAACACTATAAATACATCTGAAAAGAAAGCTGCATTCCCGCTAAAATGGCTGCCAAAATAGTGGAGCTCGAGCTTAAAATCGGATGCCGAAATCGAAATATCCAGAGCGTTAGGTTGGGAGCAAATATTGGATAAGCCAATGCTTAAACTTGGATGCCAATATTGGTTGTAAGACTCACAACCAGTAGCGGTCCAATGATGGCTTAGCTGTTGGTTAAATTGTGGCCCAACGTTGGCTTAAATGTTGGTTAAGAGGCGGTCCTACGATGGCATAAATGACGGTCCAATATTGGTTCAAATATTGGTCGAATCTTGGTCCAACATTGGCATTAGTGAATGGTCCACCAATGGATCGGGTAGCGCTTTCGACAAAAACCAACGTTAGGCCATATTGGAGCCAAGTTTTGCCAGTGGCGGGCCCAGGTTGGTCCAACAATGGTGTGCAGCTTGGGAACAGTCTCAAAAAGAGTACTTTCTTTTATTTTTCTTTTTCTTTTTTTTGTGTAAGATGTTTATGCGTATGATCGCTCACCAGCTAGCCTGCATTGTTACCCATATTTCATTTATTAAAGAGAAAGTATACTAACACTTTAAAAACGCAATACCTATGCCACAAAGCAAGATTTGCATTCGAAAAGCGCAATAACGATCAGGCAGTACTTACGAGAAACACAGGGGTACTTAGGCGTTGCTAGTTATATCTCAAATCTTTGCACCTTATAACCTGCAAATATTGTCGAACGATCCCCAGAGGATATTTTGGCAAGGAATAGAGAGTTAAAACGTATTTGAGATTCTGGTTGAGTCAATCAGAATGTAAAATACATTTTACCTCTAGATTTCAAGAAAAGCAGTGGTCTCCTTCTTTCCCTCGCCAATTACGTCAAAGGCACCTGCTTCAATTATCACAGAATTCCTTGACGTCGTTCGCGCTGTCTGCGGAAGATTATTTCAGAATTCTTCTCTTTGTTGATTGTTCGATCGAGAGCTATGTTTCATTACAAGATTACGTACCCTTTGTTAACAAGAAAACTTGTGCGTGTGCCGAGCTGTTTAGCTTAAAAGTAAAGTTTCCTGCGGCGCAAGTTAACTGTACAATAAATTAAAGTGACCGATCTTAACAAGCGTTTGGCGCATGCGTGAAACCTTTACTTTAGTTCACAGGAGGCAGGTGGTAGTGGCCGAGAAGGCTTCTGCCGTTCTGTTCGGTTCTGCGCAAGCTCTAGTGAGATTGTCGCACGTACAGAAAGTCTAAATATTGGCCGCAATACATCGAATGGAATTTAGTCTTTCTGCAGGTGCGACAATCTCACTAGAGCTTGCAGAGCACAGAACGGAATAGCCCAAGCCCTCTCGGCACAGCCGCCTGCCAAACAAGCTGGTGACTTCGGAAAATTATTTCACTGGCGGTGACGCCTTCGCAAAAGAAAATGATTCATATTGCCATAACAACAACCGCTCCTTCTACGCCCAAAAAACAGTTCTTAAAACAAAACATTAAGGGGACTCTAAAGCGGTTTTGTGTCCGAATAAAAGAACTTAAATGGTTTTCCTTTTGCCTCCAGGATAACGAATATCGTGGTTACTTTTTAATTTAGATCACGGATGTGGCAGAAAATCATCTTAAAAGCACCCCTGAAGCCCCTCCTCCCACGAGTGTGACATCATGTCCTGAGTTTCCGGAATCTTCACTCTCGCGCATATCCAGCGCCTATCAAAGCTATGCACGCGCACTCTTGCTATTTTCGAAACACTCAGAAAAAGTTGTCGCGACCGACAATTGCAGCAAGGCCACTGGCCGCCGCCATGTCTCTGCTCGTTCTGACAAGCCTGTGCATTTTCGGGCTTGCCAAAACTATGTTCAGCCGCAAGCTGCACGGGCTTGCACTCGTGAAGCACCAGTCTGGGCACCATGCTTGCAATTGACTATACTAGAATCTATGAATGTTCCCAGAGGACCGAATTCCCTTCAGTCGGCTTACCGGAAGTGAATCCCCGCAGAATCCAGTTCTGATTGGCTGGTTTAACCCGTGGCGGAAGTTATGAGTCAGCCAGTTTGAAGACAGCCTTTAAACAACAAAAAAAAAACGTATATAAAACGTTTCCCCGTTACCACGGGTACGTCGGGTACGCACGGAATGTGCATTGATTTTTTCAATATTTGTTTTATATCAAGTAGCCGCTAATCTGGATTGCCGACAAAGATTCCCGGCTCGTTTGCTCGCTCCGATTGCGCTGGGGCTGCGTTTCAAACTTTCAGCCTCAGACGGTGAGCCTAACACCCGACTTCGGTGTGTTTTGAGGGAAGATTGAATTGGATTGGAGTTCTGAGGCGCAAAATGAGTCCAAGGCTATAATTCACCAGGTACATAAATAGTCAGTTCGATACTTTATACCTTTGTTACGGGTAAAAACAACCCGCGGGATGGCCAAAAAACACGTTTTTCGCGTAAGACTCGTCAAATTATGAGGCGCTGGAGAAAAGCGGCCTTCTGCGTTAAGTCCTAATTTCGAACCCTTTTAGTTCGCATTCTGCCCATAAAAAAGCATGTGAGCAGCGCATCAGCACGCACCTCTTATCGCTGCGGCGCAGTGTTCTTCCGCAGCAAAAAGGCTGTCTGATTCCATCGCCGTCACAATAGCAACGAATGCCGAATAGCCTTTTGTGGTATCATTAAAGAGCGTGTGAACCCCCCCCCCCCCCCCCCCCCTCCCCTGCGTTCACGCTGCTTCGCGGCGACAGTCTGCAGCTGCTCATTACAGGGCTATTAAACCTTGGCTAGCAGACCGCGTTCAGAAAATCGGCGTTCGTTGCCATGGTGACTCCGATGAGAACAGACGTCATTTAAGCTGCGGAATAACACTGCGCCGCAGCGATACGAGGCGCGTGCTGAGGCCCTTCCCGCATGCTTTTCAAAGGTTGGAACGCTAACAAACAGAGTTAGACGTAAGCACTTAACACAAATGGCTGTTTGTTTTCCAGCGCCTCATTATTTGACAAGTCTTACACGAAAAGCATGCTGTAAGACGGGAGTTTAGAGGAAGTTTTCTTTGCTTTTTTTTACAACATCATGGGTCTCAAGTATTAATGTGCTTATATACTATCGCCGAAAACGGTTAAGGAGAAAAATGACCAATAGTAGCAGGTGATAGAATAAAACTAAGAACGTAAGGTATGTGTAAGTGTAGAGTGTATGAATATGAACTCAGGGAACTAAGATATAATCACAATCGGTGTAGAAGGCTGACTGCTTTGGGGAAATGAAAGCACAAGAGTGTGGAGTGAGAGGTTCGTCGCCAAGTAAAATCTTGATCTGTAATGGGGTATGCTCCCTGTATAGCTGCGAAAAATGGTGACGGCGTTCCTGGTCATACGCATTACATTCATGTGAAATACGATGTATGGTCCGATGGCCATGGCAATGCTCATACTCCGGGGCATCTTCGCCACGCAAAGGATACCCATGCGTTAGTCGCGTATGGCCAATCCTTAGACGGCCGAGAACCATCTCGTAGAAACGTTCGCGATGCCGGGCACTCTCCCATTCTTTCAGTAATTGCTTCACCGTATGCAACTTGTTGTTTACTTCGGAATGCTAGTCATATTCCCAGTTCTGCATTGTGGAACGTTTCACCGTGTTGCTATAATCTTTCGGGGAATTTCTCTGGTGTCCACAAAGTGTGTGACAGAAGAGCCAGCATCCGTATCTGCCTTTTTGTTGCTTAGGATGACCACGCGACTTGGCACCCAATCATTTCATACCAAATTTTTGATGATTTTGATTGATTTTCATGCGCTTAAAGTGTCCGTGTACATCACGGAGCGACGAAGTTTTTTTTAATGTATATTCCACAGCAAGTAATAAACCATGCATCTCGGCTGTCAGAACTGTAACAGAAGAGTTAAGCTTTTTTTTTTTTACATGGCGAACAGGTGGACCAAAATTGCACAACAAACAAAACAATCAGTTTTAATATCATTTGTGTAAATGTCAAAGTGACGCTGGTAGTGGCTTTGTATTTCAGAAACGTCTTGCTTCAGCACTTCATCTGGAGTGTCCTTCTTTCTTTGTATCGTCAAAGTGATGTTACAACCAAGCAGTTGTACATTCGGACACCGTCCTTGCCATTTTCCAAGAGCATTTCGCAAAATTTAAGCTTTATTTACAAGTATGTGCACCAATTTTTTATAATTTATACATATTTCATGATAGATCATGATCACACCTTGGTAATAATAACGCATAAAAAATGTATATTGCAGATATTAATTTCCACATATAATATCAAAACTATATAAAATAAAAATAGCTACATTTGCAATTTCTGGTGATATGAAGGTACTTAAAATATCTTAAGTTGGTCTCGCGTAAGAATTTAGAAAACCTTTGCCGTCAATCATCAAAGGAAAATTGTTATATATCTCGTTCTATTATATTAATATATATATTTTTTTTTATTCAGAAGATTGATATATATTTTTATATTGAGATAGTTGTGTTCTTGAGCAATTACTTAGAAGTGACCGAATAGCGAGCGGTCAAACCTACGTCAATTCTGGCCTGGGCAGTTTGAATGGTAATTACCTTAAAATTAAAACAACAGAATCCGCCAAGGTTGCTGTTTATGTTCTCGTTCATTTCAAGAACAATCCCAAAATTATAGATTTTTGTAAAATTTTAAATATCAACCCCAAAACCCTGCCTGAAGTGAAAAGAAAACACCGACAAAATTTTAGACATAGATGGCGATATGAAATGAATGCTGAAACGCGCCGAAGTATCCAGTAGGGTTGCCGGAGTTACCGGAACGATCTACTCAAACTATCCAACTTAGTATGCACCGTAAGAAATACAGTTGTAGGCAGAGCTTTCATCTAGGCAATTTAATTTAACCCTGTATGCAGCGCCTTTGTTGGAAACATTATTTCAAGACAAAAAGCCGAGACTTCAGAAAAAAAGGATGACACAAGTGACAACGTTCTTCGTTTTTTCCCTAATCTCGGGGTTTTGTCTTAAAATATGTTCAAACATCAACGGCCAGTGTGAGCCTAACATTTTGTCCGTCGAAACAGTATTATGTAACACACAGTCCACTTTTATTTGTTATCGTCTTGACCCGGATGAATCAATCGCCAAGCGTAGCTATACTTCCAGCTGGCGTCCTGGTTAACATTTGTCTAGAAAGAGGGAGCCTGCTAAACGTTTATGAAAATAAATTTTCTTTAATTTATGAAAAATTAACAAGTCATCCTGAAAGTTATTTTTACACTTGGTGATATCTTCCACAAACATGTAGAAAGCACTGCACAGCGGATTAGTAGCCCCTATAAGAGAACAAAATCACCCCGCTTGGTATCCTTCGATTGATGAGCTGGCGGTGCTAGATTGTCTTGTTTAGAGCCACGTAATAACCTACGCTTCAGAGTAACGACACTTACCCTTGTAGGGTTTAAAATCATGGTTGCCATTATCTGAAGTTTTGACTGAAATCAAATGAAATACTATTCCGTCCACTACAAATGTTTAAACAGTTCGTGATAGTGCAAAGCAATATTGCAAGAGCTTTATAACACCTAATCTAATGCTGAGGAAGCGCCGATACTCCAAGCTCTAGGTGGCAGTAACGCGTTTACCTGTTATTAGTCAAGGATCCTTGACATCTCAAAACTGTTATTGAGCTCAACTAAGTTGCCCGTGTTACACAGTACACAGGCCTGAAACCCCAGATGAGATGCGCATAAAGGGACACAATTGAAACCGAAACGAAACCAAAACCGATGTATCAATATGCATATTTTTTAACTAGCGATGCAAATGAAATTGAAGCTAAATTTTCATTAATTATAAACGCTTCAAACGAAAAAAAATATTTTATTTTGTTTCTGGAGCAAAGCAACGACAATCATAACGTTTCGCACAAACTCACGCAAGAAAAGACAACGAAAGTTTTATCGGCACAAAGATTCAAAGGGCCACCCTCGCCGAGCTTTCGCGTTCGCGACGTAGCGTGATGGCTCT
This sequence comes from Ixodes persulcatus, assembly GCA_013358835.2. Taxonomy (NCBI): domain Eukaryota; kingdom Metazoa; phylum Arthropoda; class Arachnida; order Ixodida; family Ixodidae; genus Ixodes; species Ixodes persulcatus. Next base: position 14,633 of record JABSTQ010010531.1, read on the forward strand.
AGGGGCAGCTGTTGCCCGGAACAATACCTCTTTCGACAATATTTGCTGTTTTTCGGGAGACATGATTTCATCGCGTGTATTTTTCTAAATGTATTTTTGAAAACACACCAAAGTAAGTAATACATTCTAAATGCTTTTCGACATGTTTCACACGTATAAGCATTTTTTCTAAGGGACGCAAACTCTTATGAGCAGGAACCCCAAAGAAAAGCAGATTAGACGAGAAGAAAACCCGTGATGTTTGCCTGGCGGTGTCCAAATAGAACACGAACTGCCGGAATTCAACTTCCACTTTATACGGCGGAGATGTGTCGCCTCACGCGGTCTGAAGTACAGTATCCTGTTGGGACACGCCCTTCAGGCTCAATGTACGCGTCTAGCTTCTGTACGAGATTGTGTACAGATTTTGCTTCGGTGTATCTCGAATTCATGAGCGTAGGCACGCTTAACTGCGGGTGCGGTAGAGACGTAGGCGGGCGGCTCGTCGCACCTGCAGCCAAACGCATTTTGCTTGGAAAACGCTTGGAATATCGCAGTCTTGGCGCGCATCAGTTCGCAAACCTCTCGCGCGCCTACCGCTGGAGCCGGGGGTGAAGTCCCGACATACAGTGCTACGGCTGCGTTTGCATACGCACTCGTGCGATCTCCAGCGCCGGTGGCGTCATTCGACACTTACTGGACTCCGGTCTCATGTTGGATTTATTGTTCTTGAATCTGGGGATGGCTAAACGTTGAAGGTGTGGTTGTTGAACGGAACAAAGGAAACAAAACTTTCAAGAACAAACAAAACGAAAGGCTGGAAATCGCGATTCCTGATTCTCCATGGGAGCAAGCACAGGCAACGACAGACCGATCGGCCCTCATGTGGGGCGCCAATTAATGCAGATCGCGGTTTTGCCCGTTCGCGTAGTGCTCCGCACTCACTAAAGAAAACCACATAAAAACACGGCCATAAAAAATGCATAAGGTGGGTGAGAGTTGAACTGGCGGAGACATCGACCTTCGGCCCAGCTGATGTTCTGGCCTGCGACTCGCTGATGCTAGGCCTCGCTGTAGTTGGCTCACACAGTCCCGGTGTCACCCTTCCACTGACACGACGCTTTCCCGCCGCTGTCCTCTGTCCGTCTGGTGGCAGGCCATCGGCCGACCAAATGCGCTGTCCGTGTCTGTCTCTCAGACCGCTCTAATCTGGAGTGTCGCGGGTCTTTTCGAATCCGCCCGCTCGTAATCTTCCGAACCTCTTCTTTCTTTCACTTCTCTCGTCCTGTGTCGTCTTTCTCTTCTTCAGCTACAAGTTTCATACATGGCAAAACAGAACTACTCAATTTCCTTCGCTATTTCATTTTTGTTCAGCGCTAGAATACTAATATCTTCGAATATTTGTGAGCACACTGGCGTGCCACATTGTACCGCGAAATGCCGAAAAAAACTTCTTCCCGCTTATATTCTCATGTAACAGTTACACGCGCAGAAATCGAAGATCGTTAATGCAATCTTACAAGCCATTATTTTTTGCTCTTATATTAGCCGGCGCTAAGCAGTCTGTCGTTGTTTTGAGCACACAAGGCTTTTTGACCCTAAACGAAACATGTACGAATCCACCTTCCCAAAATGGTTGTACAAGCATATCTGGAGACACTGACTCTGTGAGCTGTTGTGTGTTCCGTGAATTCCATTCCTTTCCCTGGATAAACTTTCTTCGCTAGCAGACCCGCGTCTTTTGTCACCATACTAGAAGGGTGGATCTCATTGCGTTGCACTTTGTCAATTCATTGTATGTCCCTCTGGCCCAATTTAATTACAATGCCCTGCAATAGCCTGCAATTTGTTACTCGGGAGGGGTTACAACATATTGAAAATTAAATTAACGATAAAGTAATAGTTGAATACTCAATTAAAAAAATAGCGGATTACACGTATTTACGTTACGAGTAACAAGGCGGTAATGATCCCTGGCGAAGGTGATCAGGGGGAAAAAGGGCGAACAAAAATCTCCAAACACGGCTGGGTCCCTGCCCTAGAATCGCACCAGGAACCTCTCCTTTTCCAGTGAAGCGCTCTACCGACTGAATTAACCAGGACCAGGCGGTTATTTTTTTATCACGCACCAGTCACCTAGCTGTGTGTGGACATTTGTGTTTGTTCTTTGTGGCCACTGTTCCCCTTTTCTAGGGATTATATAGTAATTATTGTCCCACTCGCTTGCACCTTTGCATTAATTGTATTATCAACACGTGTAACATGTCAGCGATGTGCTGACACAGCATAAACACACGATGTGTTTCTTTTATAATAATAATTTTATTCGCCATGCGATGCTTTGCCAGGGTACCCTGAGATATAATAAAACAATTAAATAAACGCCGCATTCGTGTTTGAGAGAAATGTGCTGCACAGTGCGCATGAACTTTGCTGCGACGCAAAACCCAAAAGAGTGGCCAATGCAATCTGCTCAAGTATAGGTCTTTCGTTTTATTTTTTTTCGTGGCAATCTTCGTGAGGCAGTTTAAATTATTCCTCTAATAGCTGGTGTATATCATGGGTTTACAACTTAAAATATTAGAAAATTTAAGTCCACCAACTAGAAAATGTATTTCTTCAATTTTGCTTCCCCGAACACGAACACGATAAATTCTATGGAACTTGAAAATTGAGTGTACGCCATGTGAACAAAGCCACAGTAACTTTCCTGATTCATTTTGTCTTGTTTTACCTTTTAATGTGATACACTGAATGCCCGGCACGTAGGAATGCTTGAACATGCCTGCAATTTTTGGAGAGTTGTTCGGTTACAATGAAACGAGGCGAGGTCTTTAAATTGTCTACTAAATCGGAGTACCGGGAAGTCTTTACCAGGTCCAGCTATACTATATTTCTATTGCCAGTGAATTGTAGTTTTCTAATGCCTTAGGCTCCAAAAATAACCAGAGCGCATTTGCAAGCTTCTGGCTTGGTCTGTTTAAGGTTACGACACATGCTCATCTGAGGTAGCCACATGCGCGCAAAGGGGATTTTTTTTCTTAATGACCTTGTAAGGTCGCTCTATATTTATCAACGTCCAATCGGTCTTTTCTTCGATTTTCTCCCAAGGAGTGACAAAACACAACGAGAAGACAGCGAAGGGGTCTACTGTACTTCTCGGTTTCCCATCTACGAGAGGCCGCAGTCAGGGCCCGCCGACCCTGATTATCGCTAGTCGTTCAGAGATAGCAGTCGGAGTACGTGTTCGAGCCTGCGACTCGTTCTTTCCATGCCATCGCAGCTTATTCTAGATGTTCCAGGCTATCATATCCTGAGGATTGCTGCGGAAACACTCCGGGATCATCATGGCCTAGGAAGGCATGGCCAGAGCTCTCCGTTCCCTGTGGTACTGGTTCGATCCTCAACGGTGGATAGCTCTGGCGATCGCCATAGGCCAGACCGGCTCCATCGTTCCTGCCCGGCCCCAGCCTCACACAGCACACTCAATCCGGGCCACTTCGTGCCTCCTCGGTCAACCGTTTGTCACGTGCCCTCCGCCCGGTCATCTTTCACCCTCACCTCCCAAAACCCCTGACGCAGCTTCCAGTGTTTTGGCAACGAAATAAACGATTCTGTGGAGAATTTGCTCTTGCTTGCTATACTCCGTCTCAACGTACGATGAACTGAAGCCTAATGCAAGAGGCCGCCGGGTCCGGTCATGAGCCTGTTAGACACCACGTGGTATGTTGCTCCGTCGTACGTATCAGTGCGCCAAGACGCGTCATGCGGAGGCGAGTTTTTTGTCTCCTTATCGAGCCCTCGCGGTGGCTCTGTCTGGTTGCTGCTTCTGAAGACTACTGAAGGAATTATATACCGTCTGGAAGCGATGGGGCGAAGAGAACCCGAAATCAGAACCAGTGGCAATTAAGAAATCCATATGAGCCGCATAGAGTGTTCGACACGGGAGCGTATGTACGGACCGCGTGCAGAAAGGAGATACGCGTCCGGGCACGTTTTACGTACACACAATTTGGATTGGATTGAATTGTTATGGCCAAGGCGAAACGACATTGTCAGTGTTGCCTGCGTGCCGTCCAACTTCTAAAAAAACAGTTGACATGTTTACGAAATAGGGCAAGAATGTTTATGAAACTAAATACTATGTACCTGTATTTCATCAATATAAAATATTGCGCTATCAAAACAGAGATCCATGTGCGTTATTTTAGTGCTGTTCGTAGTCTGCGTATAGTAATTTCTCTCGCGCACTCTTTCACAATGCGGATGCAAGATTTTCTGAGGGAGTGTTCCGCCCGCCAGCCTTTTGGCCCTAGTCCATTGTAGGGTGAGACCAAGTATAGTTTTTGCTATTGTAAACAAAGGAGACAATTATAAACCTAGATTAATTGATTTTTAACAGTTTGTAATATTCGCAACTACTCTTTTTGCCAAATGTAACATCCGATCAGGATAACTTCAGTTATAATATGTAAATGCGCTCACAGCCCGCTGCACAGTGCAAATGCGCGGGCACACGCCCGCCAAGGCAAAACGCTGCAATGCCTTCAGATATCTGAGATCTCGCATACCAACTTAGGGGTCAACAGAATCCGCTCAAGCATGAATCGATCATTTTATTTTTTATTCTCGTGGCAGCGTCACGGGGCGGGTCAAGACACCTCCTCGGATTACAACCCGATCACAGCTGCTATATTTCGTGGTTTACATTGTTTAAATATAAAAAAAAAAATTCAAGTGCGTTAACGAGACGATGCACTTCTACTAATTTGTTGCTGCTTACAAATGCTTGATACATTCTATGAAACTTCAAAGTTGAGTATACTTCATGTGAAACGCCTCAAGTACTTCTTCAATTTATTTTGTTTTGTTTTACCGTTTAATGAACTTCACTGAATGAGCTGCCCGTAGTGTAAGCATGCGAGGGCACACTCCACGCATTCATACACGCCGACGCCAAAAGGCAAATGCATTGTGATGCCCTCAGATATTCTAGATTCAACATACCAACTGAGGGGCGAAAAAAAAATCTGCAAAAGCGTGTGCCGATTGTTTTATTTCTATATTTTCCCGTGGCAACATCGCGTGGCCGTCATAATAAATTTTCTAATAACCACCCGTTGTTCTCCTAATAGTCGGTTAGGAATGAGGGGCATTCAACCCCAACATTTTTTGGACATCAAAGCCTCAGCGCATACACTAATCCAGACATTCAACTGAACTTAAAAACATCGCAATGTCCCTCGAGAAGATTTTATCTTCTCTTGAATTACTGAAAATATCAGTTATCTGAAAATATCAGTAATCTGAAAATATAGCAATCTGATTACTGAAAATATCAGTATTCTGTAATGAAACTTTGGACGCCGTCTGGTTTTTACTCCCTGAATCTACATTTTCTTTTTGCGTTAAATCCTCTGGATTACAGTCACAAAACTAATAATTTCAGTGTTTCATTAAAAAATATCGTAATATTTCCGATGAACGCAATTGCTTAGGTATCATAACTCAAATCCATTAGGGTTTATTATCGCATTGAAACCTTTTATTCCTCGTAATGTCCCAGAAAGTTAGCCCTATGATTTCACCAAGTTTCATATTTAAGCTCCATATTAGATGCGTCCTAATCAAGCGTAATATAAGGTACTTTCCGTCATTATAATTTTACTGTTCGTCTCATCCGAATGCGGCTCTTCTAAGTTGTATGTCGAGTTCCGGAATAATCTTATTAGGCAATTCTACTTTATTTTAGGATGTTTATTCTCAGGCACCTAATTTCATTACTTACTGTTAGGAACTACAGACATCCATGCTTTCTTCGACTGTCATTGCATGTGCTTAATGGTTCGTACTTGAGATGTTCAGCTTTCCTTACTTCATTTTTAGCAATATAAAATATAATTCCCTCTCGATAGGTTTGGGAAAGACCGTAACAGATATGGTTAGGAAAGGTGAATAAAACCAAGGCACTAGATTTGCGCCTTGTCACCGTTATGATTTCTCATATTAAGCGAATCATATAGACTTACTATCAACAGTATCAGAGGAATATAGATGCATTGGTATTCAAGCGTCTTTTACTACAATCTAACAAAGCCTAATGTAGTTATACGATCATTATGAAGTGATTTATTTATTCAGACGATTTTGAAACTGGTGGTTCTATCGAAGATCCCGAGAATCTGCTTCTTCTTCTCCTTGGTCCAGTCCTGGTTTAAGTTCGTTCGCTTCTTTCTTCCTTATATCATTACTCCCCCACAAGAGGAAACGGCGTCTCAATGTTTTGCAGAAGGTGTATGGCTTGAGCTTAGAAACTGGACGACATGCGGTTGGTTAGCGTGTTTATTATCAGGAGACTCAGAAGGCTTAAGGAGATGATTAACGTCGGTGACTGGTCGAATGACCTGGCATGGGCCTCGGTAACGTGGAAGAATCTTTTGAGCGAGGCCAGGGGCCAACGCATCGTTGTGGTGTGCAGAGCAGGACCAGAGTTTCCAGGGGAGTATGGTGCGTCATGGTGAGTTTAACTATAGCTCATACAGTGACGATATTGTGAGTTGAGCGTGGGAAAACGTGCCAGTTGCCGCGCCTCTTCGGCAAGACATTTGGTCTCGACCGCGTAGTTCATGAGAAATGACTCGTCGTGTGCTAGTAGAAGGGGATCTATCATGATGGACGGTCGAGAGCTAAAGACAAGATACAATGGAGAATCACCAGTTATGTCGAAGCGTAAATAGTAATATGCAGTTGTATCGTATGGAATGACAGCGTGCCAATTGCAAAGGTCAGATGTTATCTACATAAAAATCATGCCAACGATTGTCCTGTTAATGCATTGTACCATCCCGTTTGTGTGTGTGTGTGTGTTGTAGCCCTGTGTACGGTTGTGGTGTATAGCGCAGGGCCGTAAAATATCAGCAGCAACTCTTGAAACAAAAGGACAGCCGCGGTCAGAGACACGTTCTTTTGGTGCACCATACTTCACAATGACGTCGTGTAATACGAACTCGGTTATATCGACCACTTCCCCAATCAGAAATAACTTTCTAACTGCGTACAGAGTGGCATAATCAACTCCGACTGTTACCCAGGTGTTACCAACGGAAGATTCTGGACAATCGCGATAATATGTTTTAATTGTTAGTGCAAAGTAGAAAAAAAACAATTTGAACAACCCTCGTACTAACGGTGGAAAGATAGATAAGCAGTATCGTAGCCGTTGTCGTCTAGTTTTTATTGCCTTTCCCACGCACTTCACGCAGATTAGATGCTCGCACAACGCAAATAATTCCACCGACATACTACGCACCTTGAAGGGGCATAGCATAACTTGGAGACGACTTCCTAGGCTTCAGTATGATTATCATGCTTTCTTGTCCAAGATGTGTTTACCTGAAACAAATTACAGCAGTATTAGCAAGTGGTTTACTTTATGAGCCACCAAACACGTGTTACTCTCTTAAGGTTGTTCTGTAGAGTGTTAACTAAACTATACAATAAATACGCAAGTTTGAATGTGTGGCGATTTAATTTACCATAATCAATTCATAAATCTATGAGCACCCAACTACGCAGAAAACTAGTTGCTGCTTGAAATTCGTTTTCTTCCCCCTCCGAAAACAGCCAGACGAGAATTGGTGGGTATAAGGCGCGCTCACAATATTTTGGATTGTCGTTTTGCCGTTTGAACTAGCGCACCAATATGTTCAAAGCCGTGATTTATCCAAGGTACGCATTCAATATCAAAATCGAAAAGGATATAAAATTATTTTTTGTGGCGTCCAAAAAAATTGAATTAAGCTGAAGGGAAAAGTTCATGCATAATCTCAGGGAGTACATTTACTAAGTAATCCTCAATATGGCGACCAACCGCCGGTTAGACGATGCGAACCAACGTTGCCACGAACGTGGACCTCTAGTTCGGAACTGTATCTCACAGTACCGGTAAATTGACCTTAATGGGTGGAACAGCGAGCGGAAAGATTATAACTGCAAAAGAATCGGTTCACAAAAGCTGCGCGCAACATCGACATGGCCCTTGTCTGCTTCATACGCTGCCAAAGCGAAGGAGCGAAAAAAAAACTGTGTAGGAAGCGACAGCCACGTGATTTCCGCAAATCTCTTTACATCCAAATCTCCCCCTCCTCCTCGGTCCGCTAAGACGCTTTGAGTCCCTGTGCTCATCTTTCGGTTTTGGTTTCAGAGCGGTTGCGTTTTTTGGCTTCACTAAAATATAAGTGACTCTAAAGCAAAAGATTTATGTGGTAGTGTCTTGACACCATATTAAATCGCCTGTCAAAAAGTAAAAGAATGTTCGCTGGGTGTAAGGGCGCCTTTAAGAGGAAAGCCCCGCCTGATCTGGATCTTTTAAGATGCGTTAGGCTTACGTCATGCGCGTCAACGTAATCTGTAAGTAACTCATAAAATAATGAGGATAAAAACAATTTGGGGAGGGATGTTTCACCAACCTGGATGCATCACGGATTCTCACTGTGTTCTTTATGCTCGTGTCTATAGTCTTGGGAGTTGTATAGACCTACACAGTTTCGAAAACACCGCAAGTCTGTTCATCTCGTCAAATTGTATTTACGAAATAGCAGTCTGTAAAAATTCCTTCAAAAACCACCTCAGCAAGTGTATAAGGCGTTATAACCCCGAAAAAGTACTAAGGGTTTTGTTGCTGGACCACTTGTTCCACGAGTAGTCTGCAATTGCAGAACGTTTACATTATAATATTTTAGTGTCGACTTTTGCTTCAATAATATTTCTATTTACCGAGCTTCCAACAACTGTATAATGTTTCGACGTTTCCTAGTTTTTATATACTTTGACACATTAGGATTTGAAGACAGCGACGAACTTAAGACACCGTTCGACAGAGTGCTTCCGTGATACTAAGCGGTCACAGAAGGATAACTGTCACCCTCTCGTTCGACCATGCTTTTTGTTTCTTTATAAATGGAGGAACTTTTAGATGCAGACCTCGGTCAAGATTTAGGGCTCACTCTGAAAAATTAAAGCGAGCCACTAGGTTACCCTCAGCCGGTTCATATACTGACCGCGAAGAGTGTCAAGTTGGAACGCACCCAACACAACTACGCGAACTGGAGACACGCTGCGTGATTCGAGGTAACGTTGAGATTCCAAAGAAAGCCAGTTGTACCGATGGTCTTCCAAATAAATGCATGGATTGCTAAGGCAAACGGTGAGAATTCCTGACCGAGCTGCTATCGTGTGATTGGAAAATATATCCTCGCTAGAATAAGGTATGATAAGTGGAGATTTATCTCATTGCAGTATTTACGATTCTCTGGGTAGGGACACCAAAAAAGGCTGCACCAGATTTAGCGTAGAATCACAAAAAACTCTTAAACTAAAAAAAAAGATTTTTTTTTTGTGTTGGCGTCGATGAAAAAATAATGGCAGGTTTTTGTTTAACATCAAGACTAAACTAAGAGCTGCGACGTGTAAACGTCGCCCTCTTTTTGAGAAACTGCCCCAACATGGAACCTCAATTTAGTCCTTAAGCAATGTGAATGATTCTGCTATGCGTTTTAGTGATAGATTTCTGACCAGCTTATTTTCAACTATACGAACTGTAAAATAAGGTTTCAGTGTCAATTTCATGGATCGCCCCTGATACAGTAAATCAAAAAGCTTATGGCATTGCTAAAAGCCGGAAACTGCACGACTTCCAGAACAAATGCTAGAATTTGGCTTCTCCTGGTTTTCGTCTGTCACCTGGAATTGTTTGGCCTAAATCACCAAGCAAATACCGCAGTCAGGCTTCACTGCCCGGATTACGGTTGCCAACTGACATCTTCGTACCACAATTCCAGAGAAAATGCAAGACTTGAGCTTAACTGCTCTTTGTTCGGTTATCACGCGCACTTTTTGGCCCACGCCTGGCAGCTCGGCAATAGACCCTACGCGAAATGCACAGTGTCATCTAGTGAGGAACCGAAAATAATGTTCCGTCTCACCAGTTGGCTTCGGTACTGGCAAAAAGCCAGGTCTCGAAAGCGTGGTTCTGAAGAATCTTTCGCTCGCACAAGCATTCCTGCAGAAAAAGCACTCTCGAAATCCGGGTGCCCGCGCCCGTGCCTTCGCCGGCACTCAAAGCCAATGCCGAGCTAAAGTGTGCGTCCACTGAGTTGGTTACAGCGAGAAACCAGTGACCGGCGCGGCGACGGGCCCCTATATTTGCAAGAAAGAGCGTAAAACAATACTAACATTTTGCCAGCATTTGTATGTTTGGATAGATGAGTGTGAGAGGTAGGCCTGGATTGTTACCGTCAACGCTGCGGAATCAACTAAGAGCAGAGGATGTTCGACCTAACAAAGGTAACAGCTACAGAGCGTTAACAGACGTTCGAACAATTTCGCATATCGTCGATTATAGGGCGAACTAAAAATAAGTCAGACTTGTCATTTTTTCTAGCAACTTTTTGTTGAATGTACTTAAAATAATTTTCATCGATATATTAACGACGTTAAGAGATATTTAGACAACAAAAGTATTTTTAGTTCACAAAAAGTTTTTGAGAGTTTCCATCCTTTTTACACGTTTTTGGTCCGGGAACTTAGTGCCTCGAAAAGCCCGCAGAAGTCAAGGTTAAGTGAAACGTTACCTTCTTTGCACAGGGTGTATGTATATTGGCCCTAATTTGCCAAACAATTGTTCGGTGAAGCCTATCATTGTCACTTCAGTGCCAAAGTAAGGCTTACTTATGATTTTTTGGTTTTCATGTCGTATCTTTAGGACTAAATAGCCATAGAAGTGTCAGATGAAAAGCATATGAAGCCACAGACGCACCAGAAGCATATCATTCAGACACTAACTGAAGCCTTGGAGCAAACTCCCATTATACCCAAGTTAGGCTCATAGGATTGCCCAGCTTGTGCGAAGTTGTACGTTTCTCTGCCATGACACATGGGATATTAAGCCCTAGGATTTCTAGACGTGGGCCAGGTTAGGATTATCTTCGGGTGCACCCTAGGTGGGACTTAATTGGAAGTTCAAACTAATCTTTATCTAAAGACCAATGTGATTGCTTTGAGCAATTTTAATAACCATTATAATTATAATATATTTTTAGTTTTATTATTATTAGTATTATTAGTGTTGTTATTATTAATATTGTTTTTTGACTTCACTGTTTTTACTTAACTCCAGTTTGTCATGTGATAATTGTAAGCCCCTTGAATATGTTGACTCAGTCAAGTACCTAAGCCTTAATTAACTTTGTGATCTTTCGTGGAACACCCACATGTCTTAAATATGCCAACGACTGAGAGCTTTCCCTTGTTTGCTTTACCATATAAAATAATTTCCACAATTGTGACTTAAAAACAGCATTACGCTCGCGTTAGCCTACAGTATAATCGGATACAATATCACTGTAGTTTTGAACTGTCCTTAATTTTGTCATCTAATAGTTAATCTTATTTTAAAATGAAGTTTATAAAGTGTCGCATATAACAAAAAACTTTCTATTCTGTGGCACCTTGTTTTTTTCCCTCACTCGAGTTACTTTGTTTTCAGTCACTACCCAAGCAGCACGTTGTGAATGGGCCATCGCTGGCAAGTGCACTATGGCCAACCAGATTTTCGATGGCCCAAGCTTGGACAAAGTGCTTGGCAATAGAAGTGTTTTGGTCCTCGTCTGGTGACTTGCCATTCACTTTATGCCAGTCGTTGGCCATTCACTTTAGGCCAGTGACTGGCCATTCACTTTAGGCCAGTGACTGGCCATTCACGTTTGGCGAGTGACTGGCCATTCACTTTAGGCCAGTGACTGGCCATTCACCTTTGGCCAGTGACTGGCCATTCACTGTAGGCCAGTGACTGGCCATTCACCTTTGGCCAGTCACTGGCCAGTCACTTTCGGCCAGCCACTGGCCATTCACCTTTGACCAGCCCCTGGCCTTTCCCGTTTGGCCAGCCACTGGCCATTGACTTTCGGCCAGTTACTGGCCGAAAGTGGCTGTAGTTATACACTTAATATATAATTTATCACAGACTGCCAGAAAATTTGGGTGTTTCTCAGAAGACTGTCAAGAGTTTCGGGAGGTCAAGTTTGAGAACTCAACCCCAGAAACTTTTACATATTAATGACAAGCGAAGCTGCTGCAAGGTTGCTCAATATTTCTTGGACTTTTTGAGTACTAAAGCGCGAAACACACGTACGACGAAAGCGTCCGATCCGACGTCCGATCGCGCAATACGACGGTCGGAGGCGAGGGTTTTCAACGCTCTCCGGTGCTACGAAAACCCTCGCCCCCCAAGGTCATTCCGGCAGTCCGCACGTCGGATCGGACGGTTTCGTCGTACATGTGTTTCGCGCTTAAGTCTTACGACGCTGGTTGCGACCACCATTCCAGTCGTCCGTGGGATCACGGATGGTATGTGGTCCCACCATTAAGATGCCCCAGTAGTGCATCAGTAAAAAAAAAATAAAAAAGTAACTTTAGGTGAAGGGACAGTGCAACGATGTTCAGTTACAATATTTTTCACTTTACAAAGCTTAACTGGCACTAATGGGAAAGAGAAGCCTTGATTACACAGTAAAGGTTTTTACACACTTAAGGGTGTAAATCAGGTTGTCCCTGGGCTAACACCCTTATGGCGTTCAGGCAAGCACCCTTCATAATGGGTGCTTGCTAACACACTTTGGTAAAGGGTGCTTGACATGAAATGGGCACCTGCTGGGGTGGCCCAGTGGATGCTGGGCCACACCAGCCAATCCAGCACCGGGAGAGTATCATGCGACGTTTTGGTTATGGGGAGTTCAAGGTCACATGACGCTCTCTCGACACTGGATTGGCTGGGATGGCTGGTAGCGTCCGCCGCGCTCGGACGAAGGGTGAAATGAAGTATAGGCCCCAGTGAAACTTTTATAGGAATGCGTCCAATACACATATCAGAACTTGTAAATTGTACAAAAATCCTATATGGTATTGCATATTCTTATATTATTATTATATGATTTACAGCTTATCATGTTTACTGAACACATTTACACTTTTTTCCCTTAGAGGGATTGCCACATCACCACATACGAGGCATGTGATAAAGAAATAATGAGTCACACTGAACACAACTCACTTCATGAAGAAGTAATAGAAAAAAGCTCCTTGCAAGCCACATCATAACCCCGTGGGCAATTGGGAAGTGCTACGGGGCCCCCTTTCTCGAACTCCAAGTGAGCAAGCAGTGGCCCCAAGCATCGCACTGCACGGCTAAACCATTGTGAGCATCATGGGCTGCCACAAACAAAGCATGTAAAGCTTTCCTGTTTGGAGATCAAGTGACATGTTTTGTTTGTCTCAGAGGATTGCGGGCAACACGCTTCACTTATCACTTGTCTCCTTATGCGCATCTGTTTACTAATTGGAAGCAGGGTAGAGGGGGGTGGTTTAGCCCTTGACTGAACCACAGCAGTATTTCATTAGGTGAAGCTCATTATGACATCAATTAGAATGTGTTAAATTGAACATTTATTGAACCCTGAGAAATGGAAAATACAATGTATGCCATTCCATGACAAAGAATGCTATCTGCAAACATGTAATGAAAAATATCACAGAATGAACTTGCACTCTACGGCAAAAAAGCAAATGTTTCAGTAGAAGACGCTATCCTCTTGCTCACGTACAAGGAAAATTATAAAGTGCTGGAAGACGACTATGGATGAGGAACTTGTATAGCTAAATTTTAAGCACCTCGCCTACAGGAAATCAGTATCAGTTATCAGAGAAAGTGCCCAACATTTAAAGAAAGAAAAAGAAAACATGCCTCCGTAAAACCTTCTATCATTCCTTTTGGAAGCAAAATAAAAATAAACCTGATAATACTGGCGAGAAAAGTGCATTAGATACTTTTAAAACGGCTCACATAACATCTCTTCAACCACATACCTTTCTGCAAACTTTGTTCAAAAATTTAATTACGACTGTCCTTGGATTTGTGTCGCTCAAGCCAAGGAAAATCCTCTCTAGAGCAACCAGTGTGTTGGAGGCCTTGCATTCGTACTGGATGCTGAAAAGCCAATATGCTGCCAACAACATGCACAGCCCCTCTTCTGCATTAAAAACGGAGAACAAGCGCTCACGATCCACAACAAGGTGAAGAAAGTCTGCATCGTCCAACTCTTGCTTGGTGTAGAGGACACATGGTGTCGGTGGAATGTTCTGGTCCTGCGTTAGGTAAAAGGATAAAGCAAAACATATTTTAATGTAGAAGGCCAAAACATGTTTGCTCTCGTCAACTGCTATTATTCACTGCAGTTAAGGCCATGAGCATCAGCCTCCACACAGGCATACAGTGCTTTTGTTGAAACAAGTAACCGGCGTCTGCCGGTTACTTGTTCCAACATTCCAACGTTCCAACAAACGAATGAGGAATTAATATCGGGGCAACATCACAACATGAAAGTATTGCGATATAATCTTAGGGACACTTGTGAGTATCTCTATTTCTGTACCAAGATGCATTTGCGAAATCTATTTGTGTTTCAGTAGTGCAATACTTTTGCGATGTATTATGATACGCTGCTAGACTTATGTATCTTGTTACATTTATTGTTAGAAATGAGCTGACAGGTTTGGAGATAAAAAAAATAGAAGCCACGGAAAAATCCGACTCATCACTGGTTTATTTTCGCAATGAGTGATTTTTTGCTTTGCTCTCACTTTTCACTTTTACAGCGGCCGGTTTTTTTTCTGCTGACAGCAGCCTTCCTGTGTACATTTGAGGTTATTCTATGGGTAAGAGGCCACCAACAAATGCACAGATGAGAAACAATATGTCTAAAAGAAGAAGAGGGCGAAAAGCAGGGACGCTTGGGCAGACACGCTTTGTCAGGCGGTGTCATCGGTCGCCAGCGTTCATTGGGTGCGATAATGGGTTCTTATCAGTATCAGCGAACATAGCCAAGGGAAGTCAAGTTGCAAAAAAAAAGGGACAAACACCGACAGAAGGCGGGGAGCTCAGGTGCTACAATCTATGTTTGCCACGGACGCACCCTTCTCACCTCGCCACCCTGCATTTATGAACCGTATGGGGCTGCCGACTGACCATAACGGTACATGCGAATATTTGTCCCTTGGCCAATGTTAATTTTTTTGCCTCCTCTACACTGAAAAACCCAAAGATGAAGGTTACAGAAACAGCAAACATAATAATGTCTCGTATGTAGCTGTAGAAATTAATTTTCAAGGGCTACATTTTAAGTACAGTCGCCGGCCATATGAACTCCCCCGTCCGAACACCAACCGGTGGAGCGAAAATCCAGCATGCAGCGTGTCGAGGTTGACGGCTGTAGTTTTCAACGGTGGAGGGGGTGATTACACATTAAAAGGTGCTCGTGATAATATATTTCTACAGCTATCTATGATACACTGTTGCGTTTACACCTCAATGCACCCCTCGAATTCGTAACAGACAAAGGTGTTCTGACAAATTATACAATGAGCTATCTGCGTCAAGAGAATAGCAATCTCGGTGGCCCAAAAGGTAACCTGCGGCTGCTGGATGACTTGATGTAAAAGGACCCAGAATTCGCGGGCTTGGAGAGAGGTGCAGAAACTATGTGACATTCAACTGAAAAGTTAATAAGCTCAAATCATTATCCATTTTAAGCCAAAATCCATGATTCGCACGTGCCTATTATTTTCAATATGAAGCCAAAGGCGAACCAAGTAGTAGTCCGTTGATTTATTGCCGAATAGAATACACTTTGAGTACCAAACTGGATGCTTTCCTTATGTGTGGAAGGTTGCGATAACAAATGCAATACTTAATTTGGTGAAAAGCAAAGCTTTGTAACAATTATGTGCATGATTACATTCTACAAGTCGTTTTACGTGTATACACACAGCGTTCTATTTGAAAGCTAACAGAACTTTTAAAAAAGACCGTGAGAGTTATGCCGGTGTCTCCTTCACTGCGTGTTCGTGGGACTCGGCGGACATTAGTAAAGGGGATAATTGTCACAGTATGTTGACTAATTGACCAAAATCTGTTAGCTTTGTAATTAATGGCTGTATGGACCATGTTGCAACTGCAGTGTTAAAAGCCAGTCAATATTAAAGGCTATCCCTATTTACACCATTCACAAAAAGCCAAGCGGCTTCGAGGTATTCATTGTCCAACTTTTGCGTTTTAAATGTCGGATGCAAAAACCGCGCTCAGCTTGAGCTCAAGAATTCGTGCCGTTAATGGTGGGTAATAGAGTGACCTAGTCATACCGGGTACGTCGTCACTATCTCGACAGTGTGTCCTTGGTGGAAGCATCGGCGTCATACGTGCAGGATAGTGAAGGTGCGTCCGCAGCAACCATGTCCGCACGACATCCTGAGGCATTCGGAGCGCAAGATTTTGCAATTGGGCGACGAAAAGGCAGATTTTTAGCACTGAATATCTCGAAACTTGTTGCCAATCGCAAATTGTGTCAATTGTGTTAGTCTTTAATATCCACTGCCTTTGAAACTAGAATTGAAACATATCTTATAAAACCATTATTAAACATTTTGGTTCATTAGTTTTGAATAACATACTGCTAAGGGTTTTCCCCTTATGTAATGTCCTCCTAGCCCCACAAACACACAGTGAAGCCAACATCCAAGTAACACTCACGCCGTTTTTTTTTTAACTTTGAATCAAAATAGAAAGCCTTGTACTTATGTATATATAAATATATATGTAAATACCGGGTGCATGTACATGCAGCCGTGCACCAATCCACTATAGAGGTCCACTTTTTTCTGAAGTAAAACTGGATCAAACGAACAAGGCCAGTTTTACATAAACCCCCAGCGCTGCATGTACCAAAGAACGCCAAAAATGATTGCTTACCTCATAGAACACTCTATGCGGCTTTAAGAGAGAGGCTTGCGGTCTTTGACGGTGGGTCTATCCGCTTGGTGCAGCTGGGACCTGCAAGAAAGTTAATGCAGCTTGCCATATACCAGAAAGTAACGAAGAAAAGGCCAGTATATACCAGAAAGTAACGAAGACATGCAAGGCCAGTATTACATAAACCCCCAGCACGGCATGTACCATGGACCGCCAGAAATGATTGCTCACCTTATAGAACACTCTGTGCACACTAAACATTGTAACACCCATAAACGCGTAAAAAGGGTGTAAGAAGGGTGCAAGTTAGGAAAAACACCCTTTTTACAACCTTTTTACACGATTTCTGAATATCAGTGGGTGTAAAAAGGGTGTGTTGACGTCTTACACCCCTTACACGCCCTTTTTACGCCCCACTTGTAGCGATGGTTTCTGAAATCGTGTAAAAAGGGTGTATGGGCGAATTTTACGCCCTTCATTCACACGGTGTGAGAGGGGCGTAATGTTGATACTGTCGAACACACCCATGATTTCATAACCGTTCATGTTTATTGCTTTAGTGAAACGGTTGCTGATGTACGGCGGTACGAACATCGAGAATGATTAATCGCCACACGAAGGCGCGTATGATTAGGAAGTGCTAAGAATAGTTTTTGCAACTCCGATCGAACTCTCCGTCCGACATGAGCCGAAAATTACGTGTCGCGCGTGCATCAGTTTTATCAGTTCATCTTCGATTTAAAAAATCACCTCCGCTCGCAAAAGGTGACCGAAGACGTGTAAATATACAGCCCAGGAAACACACCGTATTGCGCCGATATTGGATCGAATCGAAACGATTGTGCCCACACCATTTTGGTTTAGCCAATACTTAACAAATGGGATGAGTCGCGCCGACGCCATCCTGACCTAACGTACGCGACGCCGTTTTTGGTTAAGTGTTGAGAGTATCCTGCGTGAATCGGCTATGCCGGAGAGGTATTTCTATTTCTTGACCGCCTAAAATACGACGTTAAAAAACAAAAATTAAGCAAAACGGAATCTGCTTGCTTTTAGCCCGAGAAGTTTTTCTCGGGCTAACAGCAAGCAAATACCGTTTTGCTTAATCTTTTTTTTTTTTTTTTTTTTAACTGCGCTGAAGCTTTGAACAAGCTGTGGCGCCCTTATTTCGGGTAGTACAGCCTCACCTGACTGGACCAATAAGTAAACTTCCAAACACATGGAGAAAAAAAAAAAGAAAGGCAAAGAAGGAACTCAAACGGATAAACAAGACGACGATCAACGAGTTCTACCGAGACAGCATAAGCCACTCCCCGGCTCCACAGTTTTCGAAAGGGAACCGCCGCCACTCGAACAGCAACCCCAAGGTCCCGCACGCAAGGCGACCCTCCCTGTGCAGCGCAGGAGGCAGCAGAGGGAGATTAGCTGCTTTGTCCACCCCCTTTGACCTCGTCTTCTGATAAGCTTCCACACCTTCTTTCGTGTCTTTGTGTGGCTGTGAGCGACTGCGAAGGCCGCTTCTAGCGAATCAGAGGGGTAGAGCGAAACACGTGACCGCTCTCCGTAGAACAAAAACGCTTGGACGAAAAGTTGTCACGCGACCCTTTCTGACGCGCTGATGGGCTCACCGGAGTCATAGCCTTCGCCGTTTGCCAGGTTATGGTGAGTTGTAGGGACCACGTGAATCCGGTTTCCAAAAAGCGTCCTTCAGTGCTCTCCTGTTTTCCGTGCAAGCAGGTCCTGACGAGTTCCATTTCGTGACCGTGGTTTTTCGTCGTGAACGGCGGAATACATCCATGCCAACTTTTTTATAATGGCCGTTTACTTTGTCGGAGTCTATGGAATTACTGTGCTGTGTTTGTAGAACGCGTTTCGGCAAAGCATCGGTGGACGCGAGACTTCCGTTGAATGTGATCAACCGCCTTCATCCTCGACATTGTGTTCGCGTTGTTTCGTGCTGCGCGAATCAGACTGTGCATCTATCACGACAGAGAGACAGCTGCTCATCGGTGACCGCGAGCCTTCCGTTGGATGTGAGCTACCGCCTTCAGTCCCCTAAATTGTGTTTGCGAATTGTTCTGTGCTGCTCGAATCGGATTATGCATCTATCACGGATTACATGAGATCGCTCCCTTATATGTAAGTACTCTGCAAGCATGCTTCTGATAGTAGTCCTGCCTCCGTCTCAATAGACCATTTTACTGTTTACAAACATGAACTGCCGCTTGCGTCCCAAGTAACTTCCGGTCGTTCCGTCTTTGTGAACGTAGTTAGCAGAGACATGGCTACGGCCAGATGGCCTGCTTGCAATCGTCTAAAGAGAATTTAGTAGAACCTAGTATGATCTTGATCGAAAAATAAAAAGTGAACCAGGCATGTTTCGACTCCTTTGCAGTCATTTTTTCGTGCACTCTTTTGGGTTATCACACCCTACTTTATGGGTGTTGGTCATCGCGGCTTTTTTTTTAATATTTTCCTTTCTGGCGGCGGTACACCCAATTTCGAGGGCGTACTGCGCAGTCATAACACCCTAATAAAACGGGGTACAGTGGAATCACACCCTATTTTTAGGGTGTTCGAATAACGCCGTCCTTAAGGGGTGTGATGGAGGAAAAACGCCCTTTTCTTAGGGCGTTTTTGCTACACCCATAAGGGCGTTAGTTATAGGACAAGCCATTTACACCCAAAAGGGTGTGATAGTGTTTAGTGTGCAGCTTGCCATATACCAGAAAGTAACGAAGAAGAGGCCAAGTAATACCAGAAAGTTAACGAAGACAGGCCAGTATTACATAAACCCCAGCACGGCATGACCATGGACCGCCAGAAATGATTGCTCACCTTATAGAACACTCTGTGCAGCTTGAAGAGAGCGGCTTGCGGTCTTTGACGGTGAGTCTACCCGCTTGGTGCAGCTGGGACCTGCAATAAATTCAATACCGCTTGCCATATCCCACAAAGTAACAAAGAAAAGCCAGTAATACATAAGTCTACAGCACGACATGTCCCAAGGACCGCTAGAAATTCTCGCTCGACTCATAGAACACATTATGCGACAAAACCCTGCATTAAGGGCCGATTGAACTTAGTATAAATGTTGCAGAAAAATAAGGATCTGTATTCAGCTGTGTCAAAACACGTGATCTAATGTAATAATTGTGTGGCCTTATAGAACCCTACTGAAATAATTTTGACTAAAGAGAGTGACCAGAAGTGTATACTGAAAGAATCACTAACAATGATGAAACCTAGAAATCTATTAGTGCCTTCCCTGTGTTTTGCCATCGGATGGAAGAAGTTTCTTGGCGTATATTTTTGTTAGAAACAGGTGTGATGCGTCCCTCTGTTTTTTTGGTTTTTTTTTTAATCTTGATGTTGTGCATATTTTTTTATTTCCTAGGTTGAAAGCTCAAGGGCATTCCTTGTTGTTTGTTTAATCACATTTACCCAGATGTTAGTAGGTTGCTTCTTTATGTTTACTGTCCTTGGGTATGTTAGGGGTTGTGAACAGTATAACGCTGTAAGGTCCACGAAGGAATTCCCTTTGTAAAGTGGTGGTAAGCAGAAGAGAAATTGTAAAGAGTAACTTCATGTCTTCCTCTATGCTTTTTTTTCTTTTGGGTCGCCGATTTATTTTTTGTGCATTAATACTCAGCTGTGTTTGACACTTCTCTGCGTTTGTGTCATCCTTCAGAGAACTCGTCTTTAATAAATTATTTGTCTTTAGCCTCTATAGCTAGCTTGCACCCTCGTTTTTGTTTTTGTTCATTAATAAATGACTGTAGGATTCAACTGTAAGCACAATGTTAATGCATACTAATAAATAGCAGCATACTTTTATTGACTAGTGCTGATGATTGGACCAGTTGGTAGCCAATTATTGAAAAGAAATCATGAGGAATATGGGAACAGAGGATATGAACACAACACATCGCTGTGTTGATCTCCTCCTTCTTGTCGTGCCATTCACACTCCATGTTTTTAATAACACATTTTTTAATAATTTTCTGCTTGGTATCATCTGTATAGGGGTTCTCTGGAACGACCCACCTGCCATTGCATTCACTTTAGGGCAGCTCGATCCCCCTTCCTCATGGTGCCATCGTTGAGGAAGTGCAAGGCGGGTGTCACTCTCACTCTTGTGGTTCAGCTCCCCAGGTTCCCATAGGTTTCAAGCTGCTAGACAAACTAAGTCAGGCCTTCCAGCCCTGCAGGAAATGTCAATACCACTCTTTAAGACGTAGACACCCACGTTTTGCGTGTACCTGAAAGAAGCTCTAACAGAGAGGAAACAAAATGATTGGCCTTTTTTGAATGCATGCTTTTCTTTTGCTGAGAACATACATACACGTTACACGCTATTGTACATTCAGTGGTGCGGCTTAATTTATGAAGAGCACTTTTTTATATAACTTCGAGCTCTTAAAGAAAAATTCAATATAATGAGTCGGACATAAATGGTTGCTATGAACTGTCCTATACATTTACACATTACCTGATATAGAAAGAGTAGAGTAGCCTAGGGCTGCACTGCACCAATTACGAATTTGTAACCAAGTAACAGTTGGCATTTATTTCTTTCTTACTATTGGCTATATTCCTTGACAGAAAGAATAACCGGGCGAGTTGGTACGGTGGTAGTCTTTGAACTCCATCGAATATTCAGGTTTGACATTAGTTAATTTTTTCCACCTTTTTTTTCTTCATGTTTTTGCTTTTTCTAGCTGCTCTGCTTTTTGTAAGGGCTTTCGCCACTACTAAAAAACGTGACATCTAAACTCCCTTTTTTTTACATCACACAATCGTAAACTTAAAAAGTGTGCCGGTTCGGTAAACGCGAAGAGACCTAATTTGCGAGGGTTAAAGCGCTAAAAACAACGGATAAGTAAAAGAAACAAACAACGCAGAGCGTTGTTTGTCCGTTGTTTTTAGCGCTTTTACTCTCGGAAATATGAATCACCAACTAGCCCAAGTGCATACCCCTCTGCGAAGAGACTGCACGTCTCTACGGCACAGGCATTAGCTTAGGCAAAAAATCATGCTGCTCGCTCTTGTAACGTTTTTCTCGCTCCCGCTTTATAAAACAAATCGGTGGCGAGCGGCTGTTAGGACAAGACGTCAGAACTAGCGTGACCTGTGATTAACACTTTGGGACGGCGACTGAATGCTTGAACTGCCGTCAGACGGCACTTGAACGCTCCGCAAAAGCGTCGTCGGAGGAGCGTCGGAGGACGGCGCCCAGAACATGCCCACGGTTCCGCCGCACGGGAATCTTCCTCACACTGCGGAGCGAGCCACAGGTTTTAAAGAAGATGCGCTCTTTTCAAATAACGAAATAACACAGGAAAGAAGCATAGCTAGAATCAAGCATAGCTTAGCAAGCACACGGTACACGACAAAGTTTGAAACAGCAGCCCACTTCGCAGAAACAAAAGAAAGTTGCTTACCGGCGTTTGCACGAGTCGTGCATGGGCGGTTCTGAACTTACGGGCGTTGGCAAGACGCAGCGTCTCCCAGCTCTCAGTCATCGATTGATATTCTTGAACACGGTATTCGTAAGGAAGATATCTAAAATATCCACTAAAACGGCTAAAACGTAAAAATAAAGGAGGTTTCCGAATTCTCTGGAACTCAAACGGCCATTCAACGAAAGCTGATTGCAATAGCGATGGTCTTGCGCAGTCTTCAAGAGTCTCTTTTCCTTTATTTTTATTTTTTTTTAAAACGATACTAAGCAAATCATTAATATATTAGTAACAATAAGAACGTCATTACGTTAATAATGTAAACAATTAACAACAATTTAGTAAATCTTAGGTTTTATTTAAACTTTAGGTTGTTTCTTTTTTTTTGTGTAAAACCGAAACTAACTCAAGCAACGTTTCCTTTGTCGTATTTGTTTGCGTGTGTGTGAGCGTGCAAGCGCGTGCGTGTGTGTGCGCGCGCATGTGGATACGTCCGCGTGCATGCGTGTGTCCGTCTGTGCTTGTGCATGCCTGTGCGTCTGCGCGCGGGCGTGCGTTTGCGCGTGTGCATGCGTGTGTACGTGCCTGCGCACGTGTATGTGTGTGTCTGCGCGCGCGCAAGCGTCTGTTTGTGCGTTCTATTGAACTGCCTGGACACTGTTAAAAACACAAACTTATTTATAATAATAACAATAATAATAATAATAATAATGATAATAATAATAATAACAACGGCTTGGCACTGCTTCACTGTGATTTAACGGTACAACAAGAATGACATTTGTGCGTGTATATGTGTGTGTAGGTACGTATGTGCAAGCAATAATATATTGCAAGCAAATGATAATGTAAACATTTTAATAGACAACTTAGCATACTGGGTCTGGGCTCATAAGCCTATGCAGGCTTTGTCCAGTCCCGCAAATTGCACTTTAATCTACTCCCAATCACCAATAAAATTATTATTTTTATTGGTATTATTATTATTATTATTTTATTATTATTATTATTAATCATATTATTATTATTATTGAAGCATGGCCCTGAGTTTTTAGACTCAGGACCATAGAATTTCCTATAGGCGGCTAAAGAAAATATATTGGTTCCCAGTCTTTAGACACAGGGCTCTAGACTTTTCTATAGCTGACTGCAGCTGTATTTATGAATTTCTAAGGCCGATCATACAGGGCTATACGGGGTGACAGCCTGCCATTGAATTTTCCTTAGACGACCATAGACCATTTTTGTTTTTGATGTCTCGGACTGGTTTATTAGGGGTTCTGCCTCTTTATGTATGTGAGTTACTGTGCATGTCATCATATTCTCAAATGAATATTTTACCTATGTTGAATATAGTCATGTGACAGGTTCTAGCAGCACGTCATGAATATTTGTCAAATATATTTACTGTATTTTTATTTCATGTTGTGTTGTCGATATAAACTCGAGACTAACTGATTTTCTTAATGTACATTTTCATCAATAAATATTTGCAAAAAATGCTAGTGTTGAGCATTTCTCCCTGGTTTCCAATGTCTGAGCTTGAAGTAATTTGTAAGGAAAATAAATTTGAACTCATATATAAAATTTTGTTTGCAATCATAAAAACTGTATGCAAAAGAGGCACTTTCTTATCAGCTATTTGCATGAATTACAACAGACATTATAAAAAGAAAAAAAACTAGACTGCTAACAACCGCTCCTGTTCAAGCAGAAATCTAACCTGTACATTATTGAGAGTATTGAATTTATATTGAAGCGTGCAATTCGCGTAACGAGTGTCGGTGATATGTAAGTGTCGACTAAACGTGTCCATGAAACGTGAATTCACGAAAAGTTGCCTATGAAACATGTTTCCACGAAATGCCAGGAGAACAAGAAAGTCAGTATTCTCCGGTAGTTGTCGCATGATTTCAGCCAGCTAATGGGAGGCGACTGCGGGTAGAATTTCGGGGAAATTATTGTCCCGCCTGCCGGGAGAACAGACAGTGCCTGATTCTATAGATAATATTGAAGAGTACCCAAAAACAGCGGTCACTTGTTTCCAACAAGTCGGTTGCAGTGCACTTACCATAAACTTAGCGGACTTGAAAGATGTATTCCGAGATATATGTCGATACGGGCACTGCAGAACAACCACACAAAAACGAGAAGACTATGTCTGCCACATCGTGTTGAATTTTAACGGACCCCTTTCTTCTCGTCATTTCCCGAACGAACACTAAACGCGTCACAAGAATTTCTTGTGCTTCTTTGAAGAAATCGCTTGTTGCTGATATACGCGTAGGACTTTTCAAATACTAATAGCCTTGGATACGTTGTCGTGGACGAAATCTACAGCAGCCCCGCAGGTCGCAGCATAGCACACAAGAAACTAGGCCAGGAAGCAGGCATTCCGGGATTGGAAAAAGCTACTACCTCATCCGGGAAACCTTTACAACGTGATCACGCTCCTGACGTCACCCGCGCCCAGAGAGCGGAGTCAACTGACAAACAAGCCTCCGGTTGATTGGTTTGGCGAGTTCGCACATTCTTCCACGCTTTCAGCTCTGGGAGAGAGGAGAAAAAAGAGAAGGGGTAGGAAAGTAGCAGCTCATTCGAGGTCAAAAGGGGGTTGCGCTCACAAAGGCTTATCTTCAGGGGCATCCCAACAATGAACACAACGAGAGGACTTGTGACTTATATCCTCTTGAAAGTTCGACCCAAAGTTGATAGTGCAGTGGATGTTATCCGTGGCCTTCGCCTTCAGGCAGGTGCCGTGCTCTGCCTTATCTCTTTCTTGGACACTGTAGTCAAGTGATCCTACCCGGAGACACGATTGGCCTAAAACAAGCATAGCGTCTACACTGCTGTCAATACCGAGTGAACAGGACAGCTCCATACTTCCAGAGGAACTCCCGAGCCCGAAAATGGCCCCCAAAACGGGAAGCTTTACGATCCTATATTTTACGCCATATAGCCCATATTATAGTATAAAATGAAGAATTAACTGCGACTACGTTGACCGTGACTATGTTGACTGACCGCGTTCGCTCTGCTAAAATTTGAGCGTGGGACTCTCGAGCAGCGTTAACTTGCTGTTGATGCAGGACGCTGCTTTATCGTTGAGAATCCTTTACCGTGCGAACGCAAAAACGTTCCCGTGCCAGGCGTACCCTACGCAGCAGCGCCTGTCAGCAACGGTCAGAGCAGTATCGCAACCTTTTGGGCGCCTGTTGGCAGTCCACGAGCGCCGGAAGTTCATCGTTGAAACCTGAATGCGAGCATGTTGCTCACTCTAGTACGGCAGAGCATCACTGGCGTCAATCACCACGATAGCGTCAATAGCGTCACGGCGCTGCCCGCCACCCGCCAACAACCACGTTGCGAACAACAAAACCAGCGTTCTGCACATCTAGTTCGCCATGTTAATTTTCTTTTTCTTTTACGTGTGGTTCGATTTTAAACGTTTCCGTTGCGGTTTTAACCGAAGCTATTAGCTTTTGTTGGCTCAGGAATTAAGTATCCTAGCACCTATTTAAAACATTACTGAGACTAGCTTAAAGGGGCACTGACACATCAAAATCATAATTTTTTTTATTATCCGAAACGATTGAAAACGATGCCGGGACATTACCTTCAAAGTTCGAAACTTGGGAATTCAGTATTTGTGAAGTAAAAAAACAATTTCCAAATGCCGAATTTGAAGTTCCCGCGCGATCAGACCAGTGCGTTGACGTCAAATACTGCCGAGTCCTGAGAGTCCACTTTCTTTCACCACTCCGCGCTGTTGCCATCGCGACCCAAAGCGAGGAGGAAAGGAGCGAGCGCCGGCAGACTGGTTTTGTGTGGTGTCGCCTGTTTTCCGTGGGAGGATACAAATCCAGGAGGCGGCACCACAACGGACTCCGTTTTTTGGTATTTCAAAAAGAAGGGCCGTAGTGCGTTCGCAATTCCGTAAAAAACATGTTTTACGATTGCTGTTATTAAATGTTATAAAAATGTCGCCTACGTAGCTTCTAAATTTCATGATTCTTGACGTCACGAATCAAAAGAAGCGAGGAGGCGAAAAGCGGAAGAGGAAAACGCCAAAAATAAAAAGGCGCGCGCGCGCGGGGGAAAATTGTTTTTTGCGATGCGTTTTTTTTTTTTCTTGCGTGTCTATGACTACAACGTGCATCGTTTTAGACAATGAAGAAATACGTCTCTTGGGGTGCCAGTGCCCCTTTAAGTTTAATCGATATATGAGAGACGTCATGTTTAGGCTCCTCCAAAACACAAGGCCTGAAAGATCCAATCTTATCCGATCCAAGCACAAGCTGATTGGGGTGCGTGGCTAGCGTGGCAGTTTACTAAGCTTAGTGCATTGATACGCCTATAGGTTTTTAAGGTAGAGGTGGGGGCTTATGGTCGGTGTACAAGTACACTGGCTGGGTAACGGAGGGTGCGTCTTCCAGGAAAGGGGAGCATGTGCGCCAGATGCACCCGACTCCAACTTTCTTTTCTTAGAGTGCGGTTGGGAAGGAAATATGTGGAGCAGTAACCGAAAAATCGCGGATGTGGTATTCGCGCTAGGAGTGCCGCGCAGCGACAGAGCGATATTGTTAGCGCGAAGGTGACATCGGCGCTGTTTTCGTATTTTATTTTCAAAGAACAACGACGGGCACAATATTTTCCCACTTCTGGTAATGTTCCAAAGAACATATCACACGAGAGTGCTAGTTAAGACAATAGCCTTTCAGTCTAACGAAAACAAAACACTGAATAAAAAACGTTGATTCGTTTGCTTGCGGCTAACAGTGTTCGCCGCGTATGCAGCGCACTAATATCCTGCCTAACCACTCGCTCGATGATGCTTCTCCTCGTGCCCGTCCGTTATGACACAAGTTTCGTCAACGCGATGAAAGTTTAGATTATGGGTGTCCCTGCGGCGAAACTGAAAGTCAGCACTTCTGACCGAACACTTGCTGGCCGTGTTTATGTCCGCGCGGCCAAGCTGAAAATCAGCACTTCTGGCCGAACACTTGCCGGCCATGTTTATGTCCCGGCGGCCAAGCTGAATAATCGGCAAAACTGCCGCCGGATGTCTCCGGGCGGCCAAATCACTTAGCGGCCGTGTTATGTCCGGCGGCCAAGCTGAAATCAGCACTGCTGGCCAAACACTTGCCGCCGTGTTTATGTCCCCGGCGGCCAAGCTGAAAATCAGCATGCTGGCCAAACACTTGCCGGCCGTGTTTATGTCCCCGGCGGCCAAGCTGAAAATCAGCACTGCTGGCCAAACACTTTGCCGGCCGGTTTATGTCTCCGGCGGCCAAGCTGAAAAATCAGCACTTCTGGCCCAAACACTGCCGGCAGTCGTTTATGTTCATCCGGCTGAACAAGCTAATACAGGTAGTTTGTGGCCGATGCACCTCTTCGAACGGCCGGTCAGTCTCCGTGTGGCAAGACCTTAAAGTGGCCAAGCGTCCAGACACTGCCACCGTCGTGCCAGACTACCGCAAATTCACTTTTTGGTGCTGCTTGGGTACTTCTCCAAACTGTTATCTTGCGACACTTCTGGGGAAGTGAGTTCAGGGTGTAGTCAAGTGCACTTAGTGATCTGAGATCTGCTCCGCGTTTTCAAACTCCGCGGGTGAGAACGCATTACGGTAAAAGTATTCGTTATTTTATGTACCAAATATCTTTAATAAAGTCCCAGATTCTTTGCTTCTCCTTACTTCAAACATGACATTAAAGACATTTATGTGAAGCTCGTCGTCATACGTGTATAGACAGTGAAGTTCCCATTTTTAACTCATATTTCTTTATTCTTACATTTTTGTTTTTGTACTGAAGCAAATAAAGTTTTTTTCAACAAAATATTTATTTGTGGACACACAAAGTGACGGGTGAATTTATTATGTGAAATCTGTCATTTGATCCTATTTTTTTCTGCGAACACACCCAGAGTGAATGTTCCAGACTCAGCAAGAAACATCTTTGTCTTCAATGCAAGTAATCGTATTTTGTTTTACATTTTTGAGTTAAGAAAGGTTACTTAGTAGACTCTAACCAATTTTTTTTTAATGTGCCCGACGTTTCGAAGCCGGCTTGGCTCCTTGTTCACGGATGACTGTATGTGGGCCCAAAGGTAGCAATCTGTCGTTGTTTTCTTCTTCTTGCTCGCAGTATTGTTTTTTCTTCTGTTTTTGTGTGTGGCGCATAGTAGCCCGTGTATATAGCTGCTTGGCAGCGTTCCGGTAGATCGGTTCAGACTGTTGTTCGTATTTTGTATATGCCAAGGTTCTAATAAGAGCCGCTTTTTCCAATTTATTTCATTGTCGGGGATGGAACTGCTGTCAAAGGCGATGACGTGGCCGTTCTTCTGAGCATGTTCCGCTAGCGCGTTGCCTTAGATGTCTTCCGTCTTCGCATCATACTTATGCCTTCGCAGACGTTCGCGAAAGTTCTTTGTTTCCCCCACATACAAGGCGTCGCATTCAGCACAAGGAATTCGGTAAATCAGGACTCGAGTTTTTTCTTTTGGGGGACGATTCTTTGGAAGAGGAAGAAAATGGCCAAGGGTTGAGACGGGCTTATGTATAACTGCGATTCCGTAAGGTCTCAGAGCGCGGGCTAGGTCCTCACTTGTGCCATGGAGGTACGGAACGCAAATGTGGCTGGAGGTGTTTTTGTTCTTAGATGTAGAGGGTGACGAAGTTTCTTGTATATATTTTTGACGAATCTTGTGGGGTAGTTGTTTTTTCTAAGGTCTCGTTTTATAAGATCGACCTCCATCTGAATTGACTTCATTGTTTTGCAGACCGTGAGGGCGCGTCGAAAAAGCGCCGACACCACAGGACTTTTGACTTGTGGTGTGGTCTGACGAAATGTTACGGCAGCGACCGGTGTGCGTTGCTTTCCTGTCTACTTGTAAGGTCAAATGGTTCCCTGTCTTTTCCACTGACACATCCAGGAATGAAAAGCAACCATTAGGCTCACGTTCGATCGTGAATTGAATGTCTGGCTGGATGGAATTGAGGTGTTTGTGAAGACGATCGACTTCGCTTCGACTCGTACATCCAAGAACAAAACCACCTCCAGCCGCAAGTGTGTTCCGTACCTCCATTGCACTAGCGAGACCCAAGCCGGCTTCGAAGCGTCCGGCACATTGAAGAAATTTGTTAGAGTCTACTAAGTATCCTTTCTTATCACCTACCTAACCAGGCGGAGTTCCGTCGAAATGTTTACATTTAGGTCATTTTTGAGTTATTTTGTGTGTGGATATCTGTGCTGGTCAGTGCTTTCTCATGACTCATCTTCAAGCTGCATACAAACTTGATTAAATTTCCAACTCTTATTTTCCACCTATTCTGTGATGAAACATTGATGTGTGTGTGTGTGTGGTGTGTGTGTGTGTGTGTGTGTGTGTGTGTGTGTGTATGTGTGTGCGTGTGCGTGTGCGTGTGCGTGTGTGTGTGTGTGTTTCCTCTGTGTACGTGATGAGTTCGTGCGAATATCCGGTCTGCCACATCAAATGCTGAATCTGGTCCCACAATCCTATTCTGCTTTGACCAGACCCGACACTCAAGTGGTTATATTTGCAATGTTGATTAAAAAATTATTATTATTGATAATGTTATTAATATTTTACTCTCAACTATAGACCGATTTTCCTTCTCTCGTCATTTTTCAAACTCTTGAAAGAAACAGTAATTCATCAATTCTTGTCTTTAAAATTTAGAAACTTAACCCTCCCTAATCAGCATGCGTTTATGACCAGCAGATCAACGACTACAAATATTGTAAGTTTTGTGTCTACCGCATCCGAGGTAGTCTGCAACAGAGGTCAGCTAGACGCGGTCTACTTTGTCCTAAGCAAGGCATTTGACGTTGTAAATCATAAGATCCTTTTATCAAAGCTTTCCGCTTATGGGGTTTCTGGCATAGTATACGAATGGTTTCAAAGCTATTTGTCAAAGAGGAAAGGTTACTTCCGAGTCAACCATATGAACTCTTCGTTGTGAGCAAGTTTTGGCGTTCCTCAGGGATCCGTCCTATGACCGCTCGTGTTCACAATTTAGG
Organism: Ixodes persulcatus; assembly: GCA_013358835.2. NCBI lineage: Eukaryota > Metazoa > Arthropoda > Arachnida > Ixodida > Ixodidae > Ixodes > Ixodes persulcatus. Next base: position 44,975 of record JABSTQ010010531.1, read on the forward strand.
TAATGACGTATCTGATGCTATTTCTAATTCTTCGTTCCTGCAATACCCTCATAACAATACAATTTACAAAGAAATAGTTACTTTAGATGATTGCGCTAGGCGTCAGGAAGATGCATGTTATTTATTTAGGTGGTGCTCAGCCAATAAATTTCTCTTAAACCGTGCTAAACAAGGTTATGACATTTACTCGGAAAGCACAGAATACATTTTTCGTATATGTAGTATTCATGGTGAACCCCTGTCCCGTGTATGTGCAATGAAAGATGTGGGAGTTATGTTCGATCCTACCTGCGGTTTTCTAGTCACGTAACTAGGCTCGTTAACTCGTCTGTGCGCACGGTGGGTAATTGCCTCTTGCTTACGAAGGACTTCAAGCATCCTTCTGCGTTTCTCACGTTGTACCGCTCGTTATGCATGCCCCAGTTAGAATATGCCTCCGTTGTGTGGAACGGAATCTCTAAAACTAGCTCATTGGAAATCGAACGAGTTCAAACAAGTTTATTTCCAACTTTGCACATCGCTGCCTTGTGAAGGATATTCAGTCTTCAACTTATGACGCAACGTTAGAGCGTTTGACTTGCTAAGCCAGCAACTGCATCGGCAAGGGTGGATCTATTGTTTTTGTTTTAAAAGTTGCACGGTTCGATTAATTCACCAACACCTCTGTCTGAAGTGTGCCTTAGGGTTCATGCGTTTTTTTTTTAAATCAATCATAATTTTATATTTCCAAAATACTTAGTCTTTTAAGCCAGTTATTAGACTGACTGAGTGTTATAACCAGTACTCTGATAAATTCGATATTGTTAACTTGAGCTACAGGGCATTTGCTATTATATTGAAGACCTGTCCGAGGGTTGATAATGATTGTGGTTCACTTTAAGATTGATTGCGGAGAGCACAGAGATGTTGGGTCTGTGCTTGTGCTACTGCTTCTTATATTATTCTTTTTGAGTGCCTCTCAAACTTGTTTTTACATTACTGCTATTATCATTATTGTACACAAGACGTAGAAATTGTATTTTTTATCATTCAGCTCAGTGTATGTCGGGTATGATTATATGCAGTTACTGTATAGTTCAATGCTCTTTCTTAATTGTGTGTTTTTTGTATTCATTTCCCTCCAGTTTGCCATACCAAGACCGCAAGTTTCTTGCTGGCACTATAATGAACAATGATTTATTGATGGATTACTATTATTTCTACAGTAAAGTATTCACGCCGTGCCTAGAGTGTGAAAAATACACAACTAGGTTTACCTCCTTTATTTTTTTCCTTTCGTCTCTCATATATTGGCTACGAATATGTTTTTTCTTCACTAGAGGGTGGCATTGCATAAGCATTGCTTCTGATCTACGCACTATGATGAACCTCCTTTTGGGCTGTAACTTTAAACTAAAATAAAACTATTTATAAAATTGTACTATTTTATAGTGATTATTTCTGTCAGTTTTTTTGTTTCCCAGTATTAGTACTATGTTATTGTTATTATTCCTTTCTGTTTTTTGTTCCCAAAATTGTGTTTATGCCTCACAGTCAGTGCGATTTTTGTTAATATACTTATACTTTAGACAAGAAACTTTTTTTTTACTACGTCTCGTGGGACGCTAGCTAGTCTTATTTGTAATGATGCACCTGACTTTGTAGGGCCATGTCCCAAAAAAACCTTTAAAGGATTCGACAGGCCCGGTTCTTAATTAACAAACTTCAAAGTGGCAATAACGATTAATATTATTCAATAATGTTGCGATTTCTGCTAAAGTTTAAAACTATAAATCGTTTGTGCTACATCTGGAAATTATTTTTGCTACAACCCGTATGTTTAGGAAAATAAAAAAAAGTAGAAACACTACATGATGAAAAATAACATCATGAAGCATGATGTTGTTTTTCAGTCAAATGTTACTGTGAATGTAATGTGCTTTCGCGATATTTTATCTAAGTACTAGAAACATCGCAACGCTTATCTTAATTTCCATAGTCAGGGAAACGAAAAACCGAGCAAAATGCTGCCTTTATGAAGCTTGTCGTGCTCTCGAGGTAACCCCATAATGCAACCCGGAGAAATAGAGTAATCTATAAATATAATAAATCACCAATAAAAACAAAAACAAAAACTATGTATATGTTTTTGTACAATGTCAGGGATGTCTTTTGTTTGAATGACTTAACATATATTTTAAATTATGCAAATATTTGAGCAGCGGAGATCACACATAATCTCAGATGACTGCGTAATATATCGTTAAATTACTAACGAATCCAATACCGCACTTCTTCAGGCTGTCTTATGCGCGGTTTCGGAATGGTGTACCTTATGGCAATGGCTCTCAATACTAACAAGTGTGCAACTATGAGGGTGCCTCGTCGTAACACGTCACCATCACCATACACAATTTGTAAAATTCAGCTCACATCTGTAACCTCATTCAAGTATATTGGTGTTTATATCCGGTCTTACCTATCATGGAAAACTCATTCTGATTATATAACGAGTAACGCTAATTTGATGCTTAGATATTTAAAAATGAATTTTTCTTTAACACCTATGTCACTAGAACTTGTTCTGTACAAGAGTTTAATATGTTGGAAGCTGGAATAAGCCACAGACATCTGGGATCCCGGTCACTCAAAGCTTGAAACAAACATTGAATCACTGCAAAAACGCGCCGCATGTGTTTCATCCATTATAAACCACCCTCTTCCTGCCACTTCTATCTTCACGCCGTAAAATATCTCGTTTTTTTCTCTTTCACAATATTTATCAATCCTACGATTTCCTTAATTACAAACATCTCATAAGCACCTCTCTCATTTCTCCCAGCATCGATCACAATCATAAAGTTTGCACACCTCATATTGAAACTTCAGCTTACACCGAATCTTTCATCCCCCGAACGTCATCTGAATGAAACCACCTTCCCGCATCATTAGTAACTATTCCGTCAATTGTTTATTTAGAAAAACACTAATATTTCACTTTTGCCAAGATTAGGGCGGACTAACATTTATAACCATCTTGCTTTGTTTGATTCAATTTTTTACTTAGCCAATATTGCATGACCGACCCCACTGTAATGCCCCTGGGCTCTGAGTGTATTAAAATAAATAAATAAATAAATATTACATTCCGGCGTGTTTAGTTTTGCAAGAATAATATAACACAAATTCTGTTATTCCAACAATGACACCAATTCCACTAATCGTGTAGCAATATTTTATTTGCAGACCAAATTAATATTACCAGGCGAAGATTAAAAAGGTATTCATGTCTTAAGTCGTTTCGATCCACAGGTCCATACAATATGTAATAAGACTTCCTAATTAACAGATCGGTACCATCGTAAGCTTGTAAAGATTGACATAATATTATTTCGTATTGTAGTAATATATTAACAATGAGGTATACAGATATGTAAGTGGCTTCTTTTCGTGACAGTTTTAAATTATAATTTTCTTTTAAATTTTAGAAGCATCGTTATTTATACCGTTCAGATAAAGACAAGTTGTGACTTGTAAGATATTATCAACTTTTCAAAAAAATTTTGCAAGCGCTAGAAAGTCGTTCAAACAAAGACGGACTTCTGCACACAGGTGGATTAATTTATCCTGCTCTATTTTTTTAGAAGCTAGCTACAACTTCGGTACTTCGAGCAGGGTAAAGTGTGCTAGTATTAGAAATAAATTAATCAGGTAAACTTTATACAAATGCCATTTTAATCCCTAACTTTCATTCACTCAGCCATTGTTCAATCACGTTTCGTTCTTTAAGTCAACTGTATCCACAAGGCAATTTCCAAACGCCATCAGCGATGAATTATTGGCAGCTGTAAAGCTGTAATGAAAGTTCGCTTGCCTTTTGCACGGAACCACCTGACGTCGCAAAAGGTTAAAGACACGGAACGCGAGCGAAATTCGCCGACCTTCAGAGTGAGGTCGCCGAACCTGTAAGAGGTAGCAGTAAGCAATTTTTTAATAAAAATTGGCGTTTATTCGATAGATGGCGTCAAACTATGTACGTCCTGCAAGGTGTGATGCACTATAAAAGAAGGTAAGGCAGGACTTCGAAACTACTTGCTCCTTTAGACACATCTGCGAAGATACCTTCTAATAGCCAGCCAAAAATGCGTGCCGTAACCGTTTTCATCGTTACTCTTCTCGTTCTGGAAAGGTAAGAGTTGCTAACAAAAGGAATAGCCCATTGGAAAGTATGAATATAAACCATGGGGTAGTTAGGGTCTATCTAATAACTGCATCTTTGTGTAAATTGTTTGAAAGATACTGAATATTTAATTATAATGTAACACCTGAGACGGTGGTGTAAACATATGAAGAAACCTTCAAGTGGAGCTACAGCCTCGGGTGTTATAATATGATTAATTTTCGCCATCTCGCCTACACAAAAATTGTTCTTTTGATGCTCATTATGTGCGCATTCTTAATTCTTTAAACTCATACCTCGTATGCACCTAGTAAAACAGAAAGTATATATTGTCTAGGTTGCATACATGTGCTTTTAGAATATCAACATTAACTAAGCATATTGTGTAGCCACTATGAGTGAGGAAAAATACATTGGTTTTTGCTGTTAACAATGCAGGAGCAATTTATTCTGCAACAAAAGGAGCGTGTTCTAATTTTATGTTTTAAGCATCTGGCAATGTCGAATTGTTCATTGCGTTGGGAAGCCCAGTCGAATTCCACGTGGTCTTTAATAATTATAAACGCTGGGTGTTTATGCCACTTGCTGGACTATGAGGCATGTGCCTTTAGAGACCATGGGCCCTAAACTGGACACTTGGGAAAAACGTCGGCGAGAAAAACGACGGCTGTGAGTGGCCGTCGCTAGGATCTAGAACGGAGCCGACCAGTCACAGCCGCCGCATTTGTTGCCAGCTTTTTCGACAGATGTAGAGATATAGCACCCGTAAAGAAGACCCACCCAATGATAATGCAATTAAATGCAAAGGTGCACGTGAGCTGCACAAGAATTACGAAAATTATCCATGAAAGAGGGGAACAAGGGGGACAAAGGACAAACACAAATCTCAACACACATCCAGGTGACTGGTGTGCGAACGAAAAAATCCGCTTATTCCTGCTATCGAACCAGGGCCCTCTCCATTTCCAGTGGAGCGCTCTACAAACTGAGCCTCTCCACTTCAAAATGGTGCGCTCTACCAACTGATCTAACCAGGAGTCAAATGTCCCTGGTTCGACACCTGGACCAAGCGGATTTTTAGGTCAACGCACCTGTCACATAGATGTACTTGGCTATATTTGTTTGCCCTTTGTCCCCCATGTTTATTTATTTATTTATTTATTTATTCAATATACCCTTCATCGCCCAAAGGCATTACAGAAGGGAGGATATACAGCAAGAGAAAAACAATAAACGAAGTCTAGGTTTGTTACATAAAGTTTGCTTGTGGCGAGAACAATAAGAATAGTAAGCTCTATACACTTATTAACACATCTGACACATCAGGCAATAAGTTTCAAGCACTCTTCAATAAGTCTAAAAAAAACACATTGTTGCATGATATCATGGCAAGCGCCATTGATGAGTGGTAAGAGGAAAAAAAGAGTTTTTAAAGATGTTAGTGCGGCACGAATATTCGCGAACCTCATTCTGATGACCTAACCTGCGTGATATGAAGTGAGGTGGCTAAAGAAACGATCCCCCTTTGATGCCCGTTCTGTTCTTATAAATGTTATGAAATAGTTTTAAAAGTAAAGCGAATCTCGACCCTACAGTTCAATCATAATTTCCGGTCACGAATATCGCTGCTCTGTTTTGAACCCTTTCAAGGTCTTCACAAAGGTACTGTATCTAGGGGTCCCAGAGTGCACAAGCATACTCAGGAATGGGCCTTATATTTGTCATATTTAATGTCTTCTTAACTTTGGGAGGGTAGTTTGTAAAGTTGCGTACAAAAAATACAACATAACAGTCCCTTTAGATGTTATTTGTTTAATATGGGACAGCCAAGATAACCGTTCTGTAAAGGTTATCCCAAGATATTTCACCTCTGAAGTTCGGCCAGTGTAGTGAGATTTAGGTTGTATGAGAAAAGCAGCGGTTTAGCTTTTTTGTTTTTTGTGAAGCGCACATGATGACATTTATCAATGTTTAGATTCATATGCCAACTTTCACACCAGTCTGAAATGCCGTCTATATCCCGTTGCAAAGCAGTGCTATCAACAGAGTTCTGGACAGATCGATATATCACGCAGTTGTCGGCATATAGACGAATACTTGACTCTATGCCCATGGTAATGTTATTAATGAAAATGAGAAATAAAAGGGGACCTAGAACGGATCTCTGCGGGACCCCCGAAGTGACGTCCACTTATGTAGATTTTTTACTGTTTACTACAACGCACTACTTTGGCTCAGTAATCTCTTAGCCACAATAACCCATTAACTGGAATATTTAATGAGGATAATTTAAGTAAGATTAATTCGTGTGAAACAGTCGAACACTTTTTTAAAATCAAGAAAAACGCAATCCACCTGAGAACCTCTGTCATACGAGGACGCCACATCATGAACAAATTCGAGTAACTGCGTTTCGCAAGAAAAGACGCTTCTAAAGCCATGCTGGAAGGAAGATAAATAGTTGTTCGTGTTTAGATGATTGACTAAAGTGCTAAATATGATGTGCTCAAGCTGTTTTGAGCATGCGGTAGAAGGGATATAGGCCGGTAGTTATCTACTTTACTCTTAGATACACCTTTATCCACAGGCACAAGGCTGGCTACCTTCCGCTTTGCTGGCAGCTTTGAAGATTACAATGATTTTGTGAAGATAATAGAGAGACAAGAGGAAACACGTCAGCACATTCCTTCAAAACGCGATTTGGAATTTTGTCAGGGCCAGTGGCGTTATAAGTTCAGAAGGAGGCTCCGAATTTGGTCAGCATTTATTCTAAGTTCGACATTGGAGAGAGTGACTTAGCTAGAAAATGATCGGGCACGTCAGTAACTGGTTGGAAAAAAATTGATTGGAAGTAATTAATTAAGCATAATCCTTTCTCGCAATCATCTGATACCATTGTACCATTACTGTCAACTGGCGGTATTCCAGTATCCTATTTTCTGTTACTCCAAAGATATTTCCATAGAACTTTGGGATTTGTTTTTAATCGTGGTTCCAGAGAATTATGGAAGCTTTGTTTCGCCGTTTTAGCTGCTGTTTGTAGATACTATTACTTGTTCTAGTTGCCTAAGGACTCTACCTTCACCAGTGATTATTTTCGTCACCCACTCGAGCCATCCTCGTAATGAAATATTTATGGTGGAATAAAAGCACAAGCATTTGAGGAAACCTGTGAAATATGTAAAATTTCACACATTGACACTTTTTTAAAGAGACTGATAGATACCGTATATATATATTTAGCTTAATTTTGTTCGATTTTACTTATAAACAATTTCCCGTCTCGGACAATTAGGTACATCTCCATAAAAACATTTGCCCACGTTATTTAAGAAGGTTCGGTTATCTTGTCGGGTTCTAGAATATTCAGATCAGCGTTTATTATGGCGATAATAAGCTGTACGTTTTCCTTTTAGGTGCGCAAATAACAGAGGAAAGGATTCTTACACAAACATACGTACTAAAGCGTTCTTGCTGCCTGTCATTCCATGCCGGAATGACGGGAGCCAAGACATGGGCCGAAAGTGCGTCTCCCCGTTTCGCTGCCGGCAACAATTGCACGCTTATCACGCCACATCTGAACGTTGATTACACAGCAAACGCCTCGACTTCCAGAGACATGCCTAAAACCTTTTCATGGCCGACGGAAAGAGTACGTACGGTTGCATTAGGTGTACGGAGCGGATTTAAGCTAGCGACAATAGGCTTATCGGAAAAAATGTTGACCAAGAACCCTGAGCCCGCTGAGGTTATGAGTAAATGCCACGATGTGTCGAAAGCTAGTCTGAGACTGCGCACTCGCGGTGTTAAGTGTACGTGTATGATCGCATGCCAAAAAGATTACCCAGCTCGTCGACATAATTCGCGGCCTTCAGGAAGACAATGCTATCCGTGCCAATAAAAAGAAATGTTACTACTGAAAATTTGATGTTCAATCAGGCTGCTCCTGCTGCCGCGGCTTTTTTCCTCGGCTGTCTGCCAAAGGGTACACTGCGGGCCGACCTACCTAGAAGCAAATTGCGCGCAACGCAATTACTGTGGCAGTTTCGTTCAGTGGTTCCTTCGATGGAACTGGCCGTCGCCTAAGCTACTTCCCTGCTCCAGCCATGGTGAAGCTGGTACTTCTATCACCTGATCCAAGCACTCGGGCTAATGATGGTGGGGCACCAGTTGATACCGAACCTGTTTGTCGTGTGAGGAACTGAACTATCCGAAAGCCTCATCCTCCGTTAAGTAGCCCGAGCGAGCTTGTGTCGCTGGATTGACGTAAGTGCTTGTACAATCGGGAACAGGCTTCGCAGGCAAAAATTATGCCTAGCTTCGTTTGATATCAGCTCTTTAGTTGAAACTCCAGGCTCATTAAAGATCCTAGTAACTGACCTCGAAGGATGCGTGTGTTGACCTCTTTGGGGAGCCTCGCGTGAGTTTTTCGTCGGTTGTACTTCCAATAAACGTACCAGAATAGCAGTGTGTAATATACCATCAAAAATGTTTCCTGGCATTGGAGCCCTAAGTATTCGTTTTTTTTTTGCACCAGTTTGGGCTCAGAATTTGATCGTTATGTGCATAAAAAAAAACTTGACTCACCTGTTTTTTTTTTTAATTTTGAATCCTTTCCACCGATTACCAAAGTTTTGAACGGACCTTGATTTTCTCGCGCTTTCCTTGTACTCAAGGATGAGGCGTACTCTACGGTGGTGCGAAATTTCTTAAGGTGCTTCGACGGACGGATTATGAGAGTCATGACTGTGTTTAGATCAAATTTCGCATCGATAGCGGACCCAACTTTTTTCATCGGTGATTATTACTATCACCTTCGTTCTTCCTTTTTACAATAAGTCACTCGTTGAGACCATGTTCGTGTAATTGCATTCAGGTATTAATAGATTTAATATTTTTGTGATATTAATATACCTGGCATCGACTGGTACTGAACTATTGGTTTTCGAATAGTGCACGGTGTGAAACAAAATTTTGTTGATTTCGTAAATTTTAATGGAAATCACCAACTAAGCCGTGCTGTAAATACTGCAGGAAATAACTTCGCGTTGAGTATCATTAATCTACGAGCCGCTTCGGGGAGATCTATCACTTCCCCTGTTGTTCCTTGGCCTAGGTAGCATACCCCTTCTCAGCAACGATATCAATTCACTTTATTATATATTAAAGTGTACAACCTCCTTATGTTGTTTTACTCGAGGTGACTATTATAAATAACTACATGTATTTGAACAACACAGAGTGGGGCAATCTGTAAAAATGTGATTATGTTAATCGAGCCGTTTCATTACTGACCGATAGTTTTAGCTTTGCCATGGAGCACTTTATTCTTGTAAAAAAATATCACTCGAGGACATATTCTTTGTGCCAATTTCACACACAAAACGGTTCATGGGTAACGCTTAGAAAATGTTTTCGCCGAAAATAAGGGCCGCATTCTTCGGCCGTAAGTGTGTTTGAATCCATGTGCTATTCGAAGATATCTAAAAGTCGACTACGAGAAAAAAAGCGCTACGCGAAGAGTAATATTTCTTTTTTGTTCCGAGACCTACTCATAAACAATTATGGTTTGACGGCTAAGAAAAAGGGTAATTTCTCTTGTCTCACAAATAGAAGCTTGCTGGCAATCCTTGATTTCAGATTTTTATGTCAATGAAGTGTTTATAAATTAGCATATTTTATTTAGTATCAAGTACTCGGTGTTGTGGAGGGAACAGCGACTGTCTGCGTTCATTGACTACTAAAGTTATATAAATATAAGAGCGCAGCTCTTAGGCGCCCGTTTCCGGCTTGTGCGGCTTCGCTGTCGGCGTCGGCGTCGTCGTTGGCTTAGCCGCGTGGTGCATTATGGGAAATGTCCCATAATGCACCGCGCGAGCCTCCCCCAGGGTCACGTGACCTCGGGGGGAGGATCACGTGACCCCCCGAGATCACGTGAACCCCGAGGTCACGTGACCCCCCCTGTGACCCCCCCAGGTCACGTGACCCCCCAGGTCACGTGACCCCACAGGTCACGTGACCCCCTCTCCCCCGAGGTCACGTGACCCCCCCCCCCGGAGGAGATTGAAGAATGAGGGGAGGAGGAGGAGAAGGAGGAGGAGGAGGAGCAGTATACCGTCCCCTGAGTACCCTTCCCTCCTCCTCCTCAAGAGCTGTGCTCCAATTCGGCGTTACAGGGAGTTGTAAACGGCTTTCAATTTTTATGTGGTATTATACAACTTTTATTTTTGATGTTAAAGGGTGAGAAAAAAGTATCTCGAAATCTCTTCAGGGCGATTAGCTAGAAACAAACACTGAGAAATTATTAAGAAAGTACGAGGGCTGCGCTACGGAAATTAGTTAAACGAATAAATAGTTCAGATCTTTATTACCGTCAACTTTATTATTTTACTGAACAGGACCACTGGGGAGACTTAAGCGTCGAGGTTATGAGTGTGATATGTATTTTTCACAGAAGTGATTTAGCTATCTTTCCAAGAAACACCTTTCGAAACGCGTGTTTTTTTCTGTGTTGTAAAGACACAGAACAACCGTATTTAAGATACGTTACACAATACCTGCTTCATAAAATGTTTAAACAACTACCCAAGCTAATTTTCTGTAGAATATCTCAAATAGATTACAAATATACAGACATATAACTGAATTACTTTGGAAGATACATCCCCATTGCGTATGCTGTATCCACTCTACTGACATCAAAATGTTTATTTGTAATCAACAGAGATAACCAAACAATCTCTAAATTGTATCCTATGTAGTCCCTATGAAAGGAGTAGCATTTACGGTGCATGATCGAATACGAAATTTTCAACTCTGAAAATTGCATCTGGTGTACTTAAAATTCACACTACTAGTGCCATATACACTAAAACAGGTGCTCACGTCAAACAAATCTTGAGTACTGCATAGGTTACTAAAACGCTGCACGAGAGATGAGAAAACGTAAAAAAGGCACAAGGGGACATCTATAAGGGTTATCCTTTTGTATTTCTTTATGCTTCTCAGCACTAGAACCAGGTCAGAAAAAAGCATAATATTGGGAGGGTTCTTCGTTTGCATTTTGAGACTCATCCTTTCCGTAGCTTGGTTGTTACAACCTATAACCTTATTAAAGTTCGGGCTATCAACGTTCCCCACAGCAAATGCTCCGAAAAAACCAGAAGGGCTGAAGAAACTGACATCGTTTCCCGTAGTAAGTGAAACATCAGAAAAACACCTCGTGTCTTCTATTGGTGATCTTTCCTTTTCAGCTCCTGTTTCGCGCCTGTTAGCAATTCGCGGTACGCATATATGGTGTGGGTTTTTGTCTTGTTTGATGTTCGGCCGTTTCCACTTGAAGTTTACAGTCGGGTCGGTTTCGCGAATTAGTTTGCAAACGAACATTGAGAAAATCGTGGGTCAGAGAGTGCTGGTACGAAAATACGTGAGCACGTGCTCAAGCGAGCGGGGCGCTCCCTCGACCATGGAAGCAAGATCGGTTGGCTCTTATTGAGCTCCACTAAACTAGATAGGCCTCCCCCAAAGTCGATTTTGGTCCCTCGTAATAGCCTTTATTTCAGCCCCCAAGTTTGGTATATGACGCTTCTCTCCTCTCCTTTTTAGTAAATGGCAGTGTTTCATCCTCATAGCCTCGTACTCCTCTTCCTCATAGGTGGCGCCTGTTAATTCTAAATGCTGTAAATTATTTCGGCAAATATCCCCGTAAAATGGCATGTTTTCAAAGATTGAAAAAATCATTTTGCATAATAAGGTAAAATATTCTATGAAATGTAATCAAGATGATGGAACAAGTACTCTTGATCAAATGTATTTTCAACATATCAAGTTAATACCAAAAGAATTTATATACAGTAACTGAGAAGGGTATTTGAGATAATCGAAAGTCCGTTTTGTACCCCTCATTACTCCCACAAAAGTTTGGGGTTAACTCTATTATGTTAAGAGTAAGGCTCTTAATTAACATGCCGTATCTCGATTGGTTGTTTTATTTTTGTTTCAGTTGCTAGCATGTAGCAATCCTGAAAACGTATACCGTCAATTCGATTTGAGTTTATTTGAGAATATTAAGTCATTTGTTACCCTTAACATCGTTTAAAATTCTTTTGATAGAACTACCATATATAACACTTCTGTACTTGTTTTGGGTTATCTGCAGGCTGGCTGCCAAGAAAGTAGGATTATAAAACTCTGGTCGTGGTAAACTTGCATTAACAGCTCTCTTTCTAGAACAACAACCTGGGCCCTGCCCGTTACTGCAAAATTCCTTCCCCCAAAAAACATTCGCAAATATGTTTCTCAGCTTCCTACGAAATGATTTGTCTACATATTTCCCGAAGAAATTGTGCATACACATATTAAGGCACTCTAAAAGGTCACATGGTGTGCGGAGCTCAAGTACCCCTTTCTGCACAGGGTTGCGCTTACGTTAGAACACCAAGCTCTGATTAGCTCTGATTGGAAGGGCGCTGCCTAGACTTCAAGACAGCTAGCATTGAGGTCTACCCACTATCTTTCCTGTCAGAGCCAATAAGAGCTCGGAGTTCTGACCTCCCCAAAACCCCAGCCAAGAAGCAGACACGGCGCAAGCGAAACGCGGAGTTCTTGCAGACGATTTAAATACGAAATTCCGCTCCGCATAGATATAGAACGCCTCCACATACTCTGTTCACGTGTTTAAAATAGATACCTTGAAAATTCGCGGGAGAGTCAACCCCAATTTTACTGAAAACTGGGTTAATCTAGACATGGGCGTTTCTCCGTTGAAATAGAGCGTTTAACGTAGAATTTGCAGAATTCCCAAGATTTTTTAAAGACTAAAAGTTGGCACTTTAACGAAGTGTGCGTTTCGGCTGTATTTACGGTATCTATATTTGTAGCTGTACATATCCTTACAACCCCTTCTATTTTATCGTGATCAACGTCGTCATAATATGTGATCATTACGCGACCTTAATTGCGTATATTTTTTCCTTCGCAGCTTCGACTTCTTCATGTCTGAGGCCGCAGCAGCACCCGCTCGACAGGTGACAGCAAGGAGACCTAAATGTTATCAGAGAGTGAGTAAACAATATATTTTATATTCCTAGACATTGTTCTGATTCCTTTGTCGTAATCAAACTACAGTGTTGGGAAGTGGAAAAGTGTTTTCTGTGTCTTGAGCAATGGGACTTTAGCTCGCGGTCCTTTAGAACGAAGTTCTGTGGGAAATACTTAACCGGATGTGGGCTTCTGAGAACAGGCCCATTTTCCCCGCAATTTCAAATTGCGATTGCGCTAAGGAAATGCGCCGCCTTTAGAAACGCTCATCGGAAACACAGTGTAGACAACAGCGGAAAAAATGCTGAACTTTGTAATCTGAGGATATGAGGCAGGGAGGGCTAGATTCTACATGACTGCCTCAAGGTACACGATTGTGAGGTTTCCCGATGTTCCACTTGGCTTGCAAGAACAATTTTTAATTTTATTTCATTTCGTCAAAGCACTCAAAGGCATTACATAGGAGGAACAAAAACATAATACGCTTAAATACAACGCGCATTAAATTCAGGCTATTTTTACAAAGGCCTAAATAAGCTTTTTGTTTTTTCTTTGGCTTGTACACGTACGAACTCAGCTCTTCCTGGTTAAAAAGCAGAATGTAGAGAGCGCATGAAATCAAAACAGAAAGAGAATGGGACCTTGACTAAGATAGGAAGGGCGCAGATGATACTGTGCATTTTTGTACGTGTCCCTACCGCTAGATATAATATGAAATTAAATTTTAACCTTTAGTAAGCTGGTCGTATAATTTTCTTAGTTGTCATTAAGGTATTAAGATGTCTCATAAAGACTACTAGCCGAAGGAGCTGAAAAAATTAGCACTTTTCTTACCTTGATGCCTTTAATGCGCAAGCTATTCCTCTGAATTGCTTGCATTCTTATAGGACGTCCTCAATAGGTAAAGGTGAAACACGTTTTTTCTCATAAATATGAAGCCAAATACAAGACATTGACGCGATTGTATCGACATGGAAATGTATCTTGATGGCAAGGTGTTCGAAGGCGTTTTGTGCTTCAGTATTTTGGTACCAAAACGCTATATGAACAATATCTTGCATTCGCGAAAAATGGCCATTTAGTCTTATTTAGTTGAACACGATCACAGTCACATGCCACATTTTAATAGCAGAGAAATGGTGCTTTCTTTGAAGGAATGTTTATTAATTTATTTGGCTGTACTCTCTCCGAGAAAAGCTTCGAATGATACTTTCATTAGTCAGTCTCTGGGTAAATTTCTAAATGGCACTTGCTGAAGTTGTTACTTGCGAATTGTATTTATGCAGTATGTCTAAAATCGGACGAGCAAGTCCCTAAACTAACACCTTTGGCCAGTGCTTGCAGATTAGGCGTTTGATGTACGTATCAAGGCGCAACCCATAAAGTCGTTTTTCGGGCATGCTGTGAGGAGAAACCCATCCAAATGTCCAATAGGCGGACTGTAATGAGCGATGAAGAGACTCAACACGAGCATCTCAATCGCTGTGTTTGTATATTTTATTGATTTTCCTTCAGCAGAGTTAGCTGGTGAGAGGTCGAACATATCCACTCCCTTCTTTGTGTGTCAACGAACTAAATCCTTGTATATTAAAACAAGAATTTAGAGGAATGCATAAAATGAACATAGAAACAAGAAAACATTGTTATGATTTAAAGGGGGCACAACTATTTTCGTCCTCTGCGCATAAGCGAACATGTCACAAAGTGAGATTTATTTTTTATTTTATGCATAGTAAAAAAAAAAGTTTAAAATAAAGTTTTTCTTTTATGGTAACATAAATATATTACCACGTCAGGCTAGGACAAATCCAGTCCAGGTTCGTTTTCTGCCTTAATATTGTAATGCTCGAATAAACGTTGGATAACATATTGTTGCACGTGTGACATACCTTAATCGAGAGAATTTTTATCGTATGTTGCAAAGAATGGACAGCCGACTTGGGCCAACTCTAGAAGCCTCCGGACTGCATAGCGCCCAGCCATAGAACATAGAGGTCGTTCCTTGGACGGATCTTGAGATATTACTTGTGGTGGCCATTGCCTACCATCGAAGCTGGTCCATAAACAACTCATGCTCAACTACTAGGAATAAATTTGGAGAAATGTAGTACAAAATGACAAACCTCTGGAGGCCAAATGACTGGTTACTCTCACTCTGCAGCCAAAGGTTTTTAATCGTTCGCAGACAGTTAATGTAACATATATCTCCACTTTCTCGATTTATTGTGAAATCAATATCAATGAAGAACCTCTGAACACATTCTGGGAGGCCGAGAACACTATAACAAGCTGATACACCTATATTGAACATAATATTCAATTGAACTTGCAAC
This sequence comes from Ixodes persulcatus, assembly GCA_013358835.2. NCBI lineage: Eukaryota > Metazoa > Arthropoda > Arachnida > Ixodida > Ixodidae > Ixodes > Ixodes persulcatus. The sequence goes on from JABSTQ010010531.1 coordinate 60,506, forward strand.
TTGTTCATTTAAACCTTCGTTGGGGTGTTGTTTCAGCTCGGAAGGTTCAGCTACGGCAACAAGCTATGTAATATTGGTGAACAGACATTATACATGGATGGTTTCCGATTTAATCTCAATGAGTAAAATCACGAGGATGATGTAGTTACATCATCGGATTAAAAAAATTATGACACATAAAAAGTGAAATACGGCTTGGTTAGATAATGTGGCAATCTTAGTCTCTTTTAAAAAAAACACATCTGGGATTTATACGATAGGGGAGGGGGGACGTTGGCAGTCACGTACTGCAGATGATATGAGAGAAGGACGTAAAACCCAGGTGTAGGTGAATGAAGTACCATATTTGTGCTTATAGTCAATATTGGTAAAACAAAAAGGGGTGTGTGCTAATCCTCACTGCAATGCGTGCCGTTGGTGAACTGAATTGTCTCTTCTAGACGTAGCATTTTTATTTTGATATTTCGGAAAGAAAGATAGAGAGATATGGATCTCGAGGCAGCTACCTTTGCTGCTAGAGGAGAGTGAGGAAATGTGTATCTAAGACTTTTGCTTCGTATAGCTTCACTTGAATACATTAGTATACGGTGACCAGAATCTCCAAGAGGTGACTCATTTAAGCTTGACCTGTACGAGGGTTTTGCAAAGAATTGGTTTAAAAAATAAAAAGGTAAATAAAAGTTTATAATAATAACAAAGCCTAGCGTTACTTTTAAAATGTTACTAATAAAAGCCAAAGTTAATCTTTCATGAGGGGCAAGATGTGTCGGTGAACTTCTAAGTTCTTGTAAAACAGAAATTCCTATGAGAAGGACGATTAAAACACGCATAATAAGGCCTAGATGACGCACATGACACCCGTACAACTGCAAAGGTAGAGAGAGAGAAAGAGAGAGGTGGGAGTAGACTCTATTTTAGCACAAACATACAATTCGACCGGGGAGCTGGACAAAAGGCTGGTAGGTTTTCAGCTTGACGTGCCTGTCGCAACGCCCATGAAACGTTCTCTAAGAGGTACCACAGCATCAGATATGTATATAAATGAACATAATATATTCGCACAGTCACACAAACGTAGGACATAGAGATATGCATCATTTTACGGCACAGGAAATATAGCAGCGTGGCTAACGCCATGCATTTGAAAGAATACGCAGGACAAACGAATGCTCATGCATCTTGGTCGGAAGCTCTAGCCCCATTTAAAAGATATGGATGCCAGAATAACCTTGCCTAGTGATCCTCGCCCAAGTTCACTACCAAAAGTTTAGGCCGAATCTTCAAGAATGCCAGTGTAGTAGATAAGGCTCCGATCACGCCTTTACCGACCAAATCAAATTCTCCCGACGACGGCGAGCATCCTTTCTCTCGCTAGCCAGCCGTAACACCGACGCACCGTTGCTCGCTGCTGTAACCGTCTACGATCGTTGCAGATTTTTGGACATTTGTTTGTCCTTTTGTCTCTAGCAAAAGTTCGGCGATTAAACCTTAATTTTCAGTAAATTATTTTTCGTATCTTTGCATTCATCCGTGAACTCTCTGTTGAAGGTGCGGGGTAACTTTATATGTCCCTTTTGCGTCTGCCCCCGAGGAGCCGCCGTACCACATTGATTTCAAGCACTGGAGAACTTTCGTCCATGAAGCGAGACGAAGCCCGAGCAAGATGCCGTACTTAACGCCCTCTGCCAGATTATGGTTCATTGGTGAGATAACCAAGAAAGAAGTCGTCGAACGTGGAGATATTTTCCCAGGGACAGCCGACTGAGAGCCCTGCTGCTACACCCCACGTTGTAATCCTGCCCGTCGCACATCGTATGCCGACGCCCTTCCACTGCGTACTATACAAAGACGTAGACGAATGGACGGAGTAGTACAAGCAAGTTGCCCGGCATAATGGGTGGACGCCGGAATAATGCCTACGACTACTTCTCCTTTGAAAGAACGGAACGTACGTGGTATGAAAATAACGAGGTGACGATCACAACCTGTGAAGCATGCTAGGACGGGATCTGTTGAGCGTTTGCGACCCAGCAGCGATGAGATCGCTCCGAGGAGCTGTTTCAGACAAGGGTTGACAGTCCCAACGAGAGCATCGACGGCTTTGTCAAGTATATGCTCCGACTCAGCAGTCAAGCGGACACCGGAGCTCCTGAAGCAAAGAAAGTGAGAATCCTCATGCCTGGGCGTTAAGAAAACAATCTTTGGGATTCTTGTGCGCAGTCCACCTGCAACCGCCGAACAATTCTTGGCGGAGGCCAGGAACATCAAGCGTGTCCTTAAGGCACGAGCCTCGTACTGCCAGCGACTACCTGGCGTCGCTGTATCATCGTAGTCAAGCTGCTACATCGGTCCCCTTATGACGGACATACGCGATATGTACTGGGACGTAGTCCTATAGGAGCTCCGAAAGCTGTTCCCCACTGCTGAGCGCCCGGCCTCGCTTTCAACTACTGAGATCATACGCTTCGAGGTCCAGCGGGTCCTGCAGCCGGAAGCTCCCGTCAACGTGGCCGCCCCGGAGAAGCCGACGTTGACCTACGCCGCCATGACACGGCGACCACCGCCAGTTGCCCGCCAGTACCCGGTGCCTTCTCGACGTGACACGCCGGTACCCCAGTACACTCGACGTCAAGAGGAATGACCCCAGTACGTCCGCCAAACACAGTCGACGCCAAGGAAGGCGGACGTCGTGAAAGCAGGTGACTGACGCCCATTTTATGATCAAGGTGAAGTCGACCACGTTTACTGACAATGCCCCTACCTCCAGCTGGGCCTGCGAGGGTTTTACCCCAATGACCATCGACCACGCCTTGGCAAGCGACCTCGGGACATCGAGGACTACCTACTCAGCTTGACAATCTCCTGAGCTGTCTTCCCATCGAGGATACCGTTCGTCCTCACCCCTACGCCCACCATCGCCCTTCCGCCGGTCTCGCAGGGACAGCCCGTCGCGTCTTTCTCCTCGTCGAGACAACTAAGGGCGGCCACTACTGGAGGCTCTATTGCCGTACACGGAAGAATAGAAAATCCTCCAAAAACGTCAGAGGGCCCTCACACTGGCGGGGCGAGGCATCGGAACGTCGCTGCTGCGATGGTGTCGAATAACCTTGACGGTATAATCGACGGCCACAACGCGACGGCACTGACCGAGACCGGAACAGACTATTCCGTTTTGTGTCTCTTGCCGCCTCCGGAAAGTGATGTCGCCATGGGATGATCCTACAACGTTATTCGCCGCTTTGAGGGACCTGGAACTACGAGGTGATTCCCGACAGAACCCGACAATTCGGACGCCGCCAGCCACGACCCGAAGTAGTGCACGTCGTGCGGCTCAAGCTGTTTTATGCTCAATAAAGTTGAAAACTATTTATGATTCAGAGGCTAGAGGACCCAGCAGATTAAGGATTGCTCTGATTTGGTGTAGAGTTGTGTTAATTTATTTAAAGTTGCATCGGCGCGATACACTTTTAAACGGGGGAGTGATGCCACGTGCATAACCAAGCTGCGATGCTTCAGCGTTCATCTAGACGAGTCGTGTTTTTAATGCGTGAGCATTAGAACGCTCGTTTCAGCGAAAACCAACCGGTTTCATTCGGTGTCATGCGCCATGCATGACGTCGCTGGAGAAAGGGGGTATCATGTTTAGAGATTAGATGACTCAACACGGCGTGCCTACCCACAGAGTTGGTAGGTGCACCGAAGCGGGGAGCAAGGGAGAGGGTGACGTTTGCTGATGTCAGCGATCTGAACCAATAGGTACGTCGCACATCCGGCGCGCAGTCGGAGTGCACGAGGAACCCCGGCGCGATGGAATACCTTTGGAAATGCGGGCGAACTGAGTGGCCGCTCTGTCGTCACCGTAGCCGGAAGAACTAATGCTCGCGCATTTCCATCAGATGTCCTTACCCCAAGTGTAAAAGATAAGGAGGGCAGATTGAGCTTGTCCAGCCCTTTTCGCCCTAGTTCACTGCCGAACACTGTAGACCGAGGCTTCGAGACGGCGAGTCTAGTAGATAAGAAAGCGAGCACGGCTTTGCCGTTAAACTCAGATTCTTTCAACGACGAAGCATGTAGATTATCGTGCTAGCTAGCCATAACGCCGACGCAACGTCGCTCGCCGCAGCCGCCGGCTAAACTAAAATTCCTTGTTAAAACTACAGGTGTAATATAGCTGTCGGTTTAACCAGGATGGTATCAGGCTCCTATTCTTTTAAATACAAGAAACTGATTAGGTTATCTCTAAGCCCGGGCTGTTAAGGCGAGTGTTCCAAGTCAGCTCGTGAAAAGAACACACACCAAGAAACTCGACCTCCTTGAGTTGATCGGTTACATCATTTTCAATGCTTAGATACAGCTTCCTGCTGTCTGGTTTCCATGGAGATTCAAATAAAAGTCGGAAGACACCTAAACCCTTAAGTCAGGCCGTCTTCTTCGGTGGCGACGCTGGTTTTGCCTCTTGGCTAATTGGAAGTGAGCCAACTCTCTCCTCGCCTTTATCACTTTTTTTCTGTGATTTCTATGAGTTCTCAATGCGAAAGCATGAATGTCCAATGAAACGCCGCGGAATTTTGTGGCGCGAGTATTGTTTTCGAGTTGTGGTGCGGGGAATGTTTAAGATTTTTGTGATGAAATTGCAGCGGGTTAATTTTCTTGAATTCCATCGTTCGCATGTTGGCTGTAGGCCTAAAACAATGGCGTGTTCCAGACGAGCAGAAGCCCCTCCGACGATGTGGATGTTAGAAACGGCGCCATGTTCGTAGGCGTCGGGACGAGCAAAAGCACCGCCGACGATGTGGATGCTAGAGGCGGCGCCATGTTCGTCGGCGTCGGGACGAGCAAAAGCACCGCCGACGATGTGGATGCAAGAGGCGGCGCCATGTTCGTCGGCGTCGGGACGTGCAAAAGCACCACCGACGATGTGGATGCTAGAGGCGGCGCCATGTTCGTCGGCGGCGAGACGAGCAAAAGCACCGCCGACGATGTGGATGATGGAGGCGACGGCATGTTGGTCGGCGGCGAGACGAGTAGGAGCCTCCGAACGCGCGCCAACGTGTCCGTTTTAATTGGCGCGGTGCGCGTATACGTGGCATGGGTTTGCGGCGGTTAATTTTATCGGCGCGCTGGCGGCGCGTACACGCTGTGCCATCTGGCGGCGGTGGTTGAAACTGACGCGCACAGCGGCCAATGGGAGCCTCGTCGCCGCGCGCCAGCCAATGCGACCTTTCGGGTCAGGGAAACTAGGTGCCGTTTTCGCGCTTCAAAGTGATGACGACGGCACGCTCCATGGAACAATTAATGATTTCGCATTCATAAATATTTTGTGGTAATAAGATTAATGTTCTCCTTGCCAGAAAAAACGAATCGCAGCTGTAACATCTCGGGTGGCGTATTCCTCGAAAACATTTCTTTTCATAAGAAAGAGGCCGTCTTCAAAGGTCACTTTTATTCTAAAATTGTAAAATGAACTTGCTGAAACAATTTGTTTTCAAATACAAAAAAATGCTGTGTCTTTTTGCGCGACTTCCATGAATCATCGAATTCTACATATAAGAAACTATAGCTAATCTTCGATAAGTTTTTGTTAATGTGCATGTTTTTTTTAATTCTTTTTTGAAATGTGGCAAATATTAATAGGTTTAATCAATTCAAAATATTTCCTTAGAATGTAAGCAACATTAAAACGTGAATTAAATCTGAGCTTTCCAACGTGCCAATAAAAGGCAGGTGCTTCTTCAACAAATATGGACTCTCTGCTTTGCCACTTGTAATTTCTTTCTCCCCATATACTCCTCTGCAGCGCCCACACAGCGATATTGCAGGAAAGTCGAAAATTGAAATATGTCAAAATACACAAAACTACGCACATATATACTCAGCCGTAGACAAACAATTTTTCACGATATTGCAAAATTAAGTATTTTGGAGAGAGTTAAAATGTCGCTAAAATCACCGATTACTTTCGTAAAAGAAAGTTTAAAAAAGAAGTTATTCGAAACCGTTCAAAAATACTATTACTGGTAACCAGATTGCATTATTAAACTGTGCATACAAATATATTTGAAAGCACCGGTTCAACAGTCGTCATTTTTAATTTTGAAATCGCGATTGGCTCTTTGGGAAATAAAATATTGCGGATCCAAAAACCCATGTTTCTTTATTTTGATTTTTTATGGTTTATGTTAAGCATTACATATCATGCGTATCAATGCGTAAATCGAAGTTCATATTGGATGCCACTGACACTTTCATCATACTCAACTTTTCAGTAACAAATTGCGCAGCTTTCCTTTGCAATATTTAACTAGACTGATTAGCATTTCAGAAAATGCAACCCCAATTACAGATGCATATTTAATAATTAATCAGACATCGCAGAAATAAATATTTTTCTACACAAAGACGGCAGCGCTTAAAGTTTATTATGTGCACAAAGTGTGATAAGCCCAAAGCGTGCCTTCTACGAAAGTGTTTCAGTGAAAAAGACGCCAATCATTTAAGCCAATTATAATGGTCCAAGACGTTTGGGTGGTGATAACCGGAGGACATTGGCGACCTCCGCAGCCGTGATCGGATCAGAACAGCTAGGTAAGTTAATACTGACATAGCACCCGATTTCAATCAGCAAAATCTGTAACCTATAAAAAAAAAACGGGCAGAAGAAAAGCTTCTTAAGCAGCGCAATTCACCGGTTAATGCTTGAGCCTGCTTGGGCAGTCGCGGAAAGTTTCCCTGGGCCAAGCACCGTTTTGCTTGATAGGGCAAGCTAGCCCAGACTGGCTAAACGGCCCGGCAGTTCAGAGGGGGTTCTTATCTAGTCAACCTCAGCTATACGGTGTAAATGCAGCCTGGGGCAAGCTGGCAGTTCAGTGGTCAGTCAAGCTTGGAAAAACGGTGTAAATGCAGTGTGGGCCAGGGTCAGAGTTCTTTGGTGATTCAATCTTGGTTATACGAGAAATTTCCAGACTACCCCCAAGGCGGGCTATGTTGCCATTCAATGGATGTTTTTGTGGCATATAGCCAAACAACATCTCCAATTTTGGTGTTGTGCTCAGACAAAAACTGGTTGCTACATCGTTCCGGAATTCGTTCCTCACGATTAATCAAGCTGTTCATTAATTTTCTCAGAATACTTGAACAGTACAATTAAAGTTGAAAACATGTGCGAGCTGCTGTATTTATCCTGTGGTTGGCATGCAAATGAAGCTGCAAAGTCGAATCAAGTTTGATGCAGTGTTTTTTTTTTAATTATTATTTCATGTTCAGTACATGGTGCTGGCTTATGCCTGAGTCCCACTACAGCGACAAAACAGAAACAAACGACAGCAACAAACCTCAAACCAGAGTCTTTCGCGATTGAACAGGCTTTGTAGGATAAAGGAGGCTATGCTCAAACATGAGCATCATGCACGCGAGGGTATCTTTGGCAGACTTGCAATCACTCTTGCTTGTTTCACGAACACCGAAGAACTAAACGCCTGCCTAAGGTAGCATCGCGGGCATGCTGTGTGGGTTGGAGACTTATCCGCGGCATTTTTTCCTGTTTGTCGCTCTAGTGGGACTTAGGCATTACAAGTTAAAAGGCTGGTTGCTGGCCGAGTATCTGCTGTCCGGAAACTGGGCTTCACAGCTAGCAGGTGACTCTGCCGATTCAAGTAGTAATGACACCGATTGTCGATATTTAACCTCATGGCCACTTCATGGCTGTCATATGGAACTAGATAGCAGCACCTGGAGAAGGAACAGGATAAACAGTGATACATGCTTAGTAAATATGTTTTACATAAACTATAACCCATGCAGGTAATTATATTTTAACACAGCAGAAAGGCTTCCCAAAAGGTATTGGTGGTATATTCATTCTCCTTCAATATAAAAGACAGACTTAAAATGCGTGGCTGATACAACGGCGGTCGGGAGAGCCATGTGCGCTTCATGCGATTCCGTTCTGCCTCGAAAAAAGCACTCTCACTCGGGGCTCAACTGTTTCTGAACTTGCCAACATGTTTTGGTATAGGTGCACCCTTAAAGTGCGCTTCATCTGCATCACGCCCAAAGATATGGCCACGAAGGCTCGAAGCAAGCATGCTCATCACTGTTTTTGTTATCAGTTGTTTCTGGTGTAAAATTTGAGAACGAGCACTGTAAAATAAACAAGTATTAAAGTTACAGCTGAGTCTCATATTTATAATAACAATAATAATAATAGTTTATTTTCCATGAAGCATGGTGGAGCAAAGGGTAGAAGCCTCAAAGGAGGCTTGACCAGCCCTCGGCCCCGTGCATTAGCAATGCAGCGATAAAAAAAAAAAGATATATATATATATGTATATATATATATATATATATATATATATATATATATATATATATATATATATATATATATATATATATATATATATATATATATATATATGCACGAGATTACGAAACAGTTATTAATCGCCTAAACAGATGGCATGCACAGTCGTTGCAGACAGAAATCCGAAAAACACACAAAAAAGTGCATTCTATATAGCATAAAAAAATATAAAGAATCATTAAGGAATCATGATTTCAAGAAAAAACAGTGGTGAGGAGCGCATTTTTTATTAGAAGGATGGCACGGACCTTGCACTTTAACAGTACAAATAATCACCTTGACTGGGGCCAGTGTCTCACACACACTCATTTGAGAGTTAGTAGCCGTGACATGATGCTGATGAATTGATCTCCACTGTGAAACTAAAAATTGATATCTTAGCCCCGAGTGAGTCCTCCCCTTGGGTAGACTGGAATCTCAAAGAGCGCACAAAGCGCCATTACCAGCCACTTCCTCGGTCAGGTGCTCCCAGTGGGTCTTTTGTATTGCAGGAACCTACATAACGCCGGGACTACAGAGCTCGACAGTGAAAAGCAGGGTTTCCCTCTAATTGTAGTATACTACTGCTATTAAATGAAAATATATGCCCTTTGGAGCACCTCAATGTAAACATCAAATATAACGTGCAGTACTGAGTAAGATTGCTCAGATCACTTAAAAGCGAATTTTGAATTTCCTCAAGGAATTTTTTTTTGTTTCTCTTGATAGTAAAACTGAGACATAAGCGCAACTTCACTATAAAGACAATGTTTCCTGGTTTTTAATAATAGAAGTATTACGCAATAATATTATCATACTATATGTATGAGACATGAAATCATGGCTGACTCGGGATCCCTTTGGCTTGGTCTTTGATGGCTCATGGACTGGAAAGCGGAGTTTGCGGATGAGCGCCCAAGAGTGTGCCTACTTGATGACATGTGTCGCTTAGCGTATCCAGATCAGCATCCAAACACGGCATCCAAGCTGCAGTCGTTAGACCAAGGCGAACTTCAAAGGTAGTCTAGATTGTGTTTCTCATATTTCAATGTCCAGGGACGTCTTTCAATGAGCCCATCCACAAGCTTTCGGAAACTGTCGCTATAGCCAGCAGCTTGTCTTGGACAGCTCACTGTCAGCCACATGTGCCTCCATGCACAGTGCCACCTCCATGAGCTCCCACTGAAGAACAAAAGAAACATAATCCGGAAATTGTAATAACTTCAATGAGAACATCTCACCAGCAGATGCTACCGTATGGCGCCTGGAATGCACCTCCAACTGGTGTGTTTATCGTTCAATATCGCCCATGCAACGAGAGTGGTCTCTAAGCGACAATAATAAATGACACCTGAACCACCATAATGTTCACAACCCGTAAAAAGTCCCAAGAAAATCCATTCGTGAGCAAATAGGGTTGCTATGGAGACAAGCTCTCATATCATAAAGCCGTTCCACAAATCTGCCATACGCCGCAGCAGTTATTTAGAGTATATGAGCTTGTCTTGTTCATACATCCACTGGATTCTCCCAAGACTCTAGTTTACACGCTTAGATTTACATTGGCAGGCCGGTTGAGTTGCTGACTAGAAAGGTGCAGGTGTCACACTACACGTGTCTTTTGCAGACATTCATAGAAAAGAATGGTTAATTTCCCCGATCCATGCTGATTAGGGTGTGAATTTTTAGCCTTTTCCAATCGCCAAATTCCTCAACATTAACATTTTTTCAGTTTATAGACAGTCTGCACAAGTTTGTGTTGGGTACCAACGGTCATTAACAACTGTATGAATCACCTGTGCATAAAATCAGTAACTATACAAAAGACCTATTCAAACTAGTACCACAGACCACCATAGAACTACCGTACAACACCGAGCGTGCACCCAAGTCAGAGTAGGCGCTAATCCCCTACTTTTGAAACTTATCGACACATCAAATGACATATTTAATGCCTATTGCCCTAGATTAAGCTAGTTAAAAAATATACAAAAAAAATAAAGCGCCCTGTCGCCATGGGCAGTTATCTCCACGACTGGCAGACAGCATGGAGACAGAACGGGTAGAGCGGCAAGACAGGAGAGGAGGATGAGGGGCGGAGAGTCTAAAAGAGCTGGAAAGTGATATATTTGGGGATAACTTTCCGTGCCAATAGAGTAAAAACTGGAGAGCGAAAGTGCGCCGTTTCACTGAGAGCTGAATATAGTTCAACCATAATAATTTACTGGGCAAAACTGAACCAAATATATATATATATATATATATATATATATATATATATATATATATATATATATATATATATGTAAATGTTCCGTTTAGCTTTGATTTCAAAATGTTAGCATAACATTCGCAAGAATGTGCCAAAATTATAGCTTTTCCTCTTTAGCCCTTGTGTTCTTGGTTTAAGTTCACCATAGGTTTTCTAGTTCCCTGCAAAACAAATATGGCGTTTTTATCATGTGCATCTTCTTTGTTGTATATCGTCAGTACACCCTGTGAGCTCATCCCTTTGTTTGCCGTGTAGGAGTTTTACGAAGTTTGGCAACCAGTGAATGTCAAAACAAACCGAGCACATGATGTGCAACATCTGCGACAAGTGGGACAGTGGGAACTGGAACTCTTATTTGGTTCGTTCTACACCTCTTTCGTTTAGCCTCGCACCCAGCCACGTTGTCCCCATATCCGGTATGCGTTCCGAAAAAAAAAGCAAGAGATAACAACCCCGAACAAGTAAAAAAGTGTAGAAGGGTCAAAACAAGAACGACTGACGGTTGCAATTAAAATGTTAACACGTTCTACTGACGAGGCGAGAAGAAAGCGATGTTTTCACGCATACCGGAAGTGCCAGAATTGAAGATGGCGGCGTTCACGTAGAAAGGGTGTATACCAGCTGGTTAGCGAGCAGGCGTAGGGATAGAGCCCAGGATCCCTGGTTTATGCAGCGCAATCTTTCGCTACACGTGGTCTGAGCTGTGGTGCGCCACCGACCCCCCCCCCCCCCCCTTGGGCCAGCCTTATTTGAATACAATCCAAATGAAATGTGACTTTGTGGCGTGTCGCGTGCGTGTTTCTATTTCAGTATATTACGCCCGCGCGATGTTTTTTCAGCACCAGAATTGTTTACGTATCAATGGCGTCAATACACTACAGTGCTGCTAAAATTAATCAATGTGGCAATTCGGGCCAGTTGGTTCATGAACGAGAGGGACAAGAACGAGAAGGACAAGAGAGGGACAAGAAATTGACGTAAACACTGGCGGGCTAGCAACCAACATTAATTGAAAAAAATAAAAAATTATGTAGCCTTGAAAAACCTCAGTCATGGCTACAACCGGTGTAGCTATCTATCAAGAAATTCTTTTTTTTTTTCTGTTAATAAGCTTATAAATGTACCGCTTGTACCTCTTGTGCCTTTGACTTTCATCTCAAGCGCCTCGAGTAGCTCTCTAGATACTGTATCTGGGTATCTGGTCATTAGTCTGGTTTAACCAAATGACGGGAGCAAGGGCAGCGGCTGCAGTGCGTGGCCGCTGCAGCCACTAACTTTGCTCTTGCAAAAAGACAAATGCAAGACCAAACACTGCAAAAAATGCACAGAATGCAAGACAGGGGTTGTCTTCGAAATCCCAATGTCATATGGTTCTGTATATATTGGTGAGACAGGCCGATGTTTTAACGATTGCGCCCGCGAACATGACGCGGGAACACGAGCAGCCCACATCAGGACAATTGGCCAGGCACTGCAACCGGTTCCTTTGCTCCCAGTCATTTGATAACACACCATTTTTGGCCACATACCCAGATAAAGTATTTATAGAGCTATATGAGGCGTTTCAAATTAACGCCAAAGGCACCAGGTGTACAAATGACACATTTATAAGCTCGTTGGCAACATAATACTCAGCTCAGCCGTGGGTGCTCCGGCACGTTTCATTTTCTTAATCGGCGTTCTAACTGTTGTCAAATTTTGATTTATCTCCAGACACCAGATATAATGATCGCAGCACATCATAAAATACTCGCCTTCGAGCACAGCATAACCTGTTTCAATATTCCTACTTTTGTTTGTTCGTGTCATAGACTTGCGTGCATTCCCTGGTGTCAAGTTATGGCCACCGGGGTGTCACTTACGGGCTCCCATCTGAGATTCAGCCTACTATAATTGATATCAGTGCTCCAGCCACCGTAGTGCAGTCCATCTCTGACTTCGTTTTCTTCTTTCTCTCTTTTATCGATATTACAAGGACGCGTTTTTGGCGTGCCCTTTTACAAACTTAGTTTAAAAAATACAAGACAAATTAAAAGATAAAAACACGAAAAAATGTCAATACAGCAGTCTCGAACAGAGCAATCCCTCTCCTTTGTTCCCCCTTTCTTAGTGTGCTTTTTTTTCGTCTAGGACTTTTTGTAAGTATGACCGCCCACCAGTTAGCCTGCACTGTCACCCTTTTTATTTATTAAAAAGAAAGTGTACCAAAATATTAAAAATACAATACCTCTGCCATAACGCAAAATTTTCCCTCGAAAAATGCAATAACGATGCGCCAATACTTTACGAGAAACACCGAAGTACTTAGGCGTTACAGTGTCAGATGGAAGTGGGTTACCGTGACAGCATAGTGAAAGGGGCAGCGAAGGGACTGGCGTTGAAGATCACTGGGATGGCAAAGAGGAAAAAGACACAGAGTGAGAGGACAGTGTGCGTTTTGTTTTTTCATGGCTTGTCCCATAAGTTGATGTCAATCGCAGGGAGGTTCGGTGTAAAACTGATTTTCACGACTGGCTTTTGGTTAGACAAGCTGACGTCCTTTTTGGGAGGACAAGTTGATTTGTCAAAAAAGCACAACGGCGTTGCTTATGATATTCCAATGACATATGGTTTTTCGTGTGCAGGGCAAACCAAAAGATGTGTGAAAGATCGGGTGAATTAACACAAGGGAACAATAAAAAATAATTGGTCTAACTCCAAAAAAGCTAAACATCTTGAAGAGTGTAGAAATTGTGTGGCTCAGTGGAATGGTACAGCCATATTATTCAATAACAACAATTGTATGAAAAGAGTCCTCAAGGGGACAATTAGGATAGCTTCTGTTGCAAACTGTGTAAGCCAGCCTTCACTGTCAATCGATGGTGTAACAAAGAGGTTTTTGCGGTTGTAATCTGCAATTTTTGTTATCTTTTTTAAAGCGTCTGGGATGTTTTGTTCATGGTTGGCAGTGACCATGATGTCCATTATGTAGTTTTGAACTAGCGAAAAAGTGGGTGCATATGTACTGAGGGCGTGGTCTTTTTGCTTCATGTGAACCTTGACCATCTTTATAGTCATGCATAAACTGTAGAAAAATATTTTTTTAAGGCGTGTTGGGAGGTTTTGTTGGTGATTGGAAGTGACCTTGCCCATTGTGTGTATATACTGAGGACGTGGTCTTTGTGTTGCCTGTAGACCCTATGACGCTCATTTGAATTGTGGTGTGAACTGTAACGTACATTCTGGCCGTGTGCAATTGGAGGGCGGTGTGGAGATGACGGGTATAAAATAAGTTCCTGAATAAAACTTTAGTAGCTGTATTTGAGACGTCTTGTGTTTGTCCCCTCTGTGTAGCCTCCATCTTGGGTTTTAGAAATGTTTTACTCAGGCGTAGCTAGTTATTTTCGCAAAACGTGGCACCGTACAACTTGCAAATATTGTTGAACGAACCCAGAAGGATCTTTCGGCAAGGAATCTAGAGGCGAAACGTACTTAAGATTCTGGTCGGGTCAATCAGAATGTAAAATACATTTTACCATTAGATTTTAAGAAGAACAGACGTACTTTTTTTCCTCCGCCAATTACGTCAAAAGAACCTGCTTCAATTATCGCAGAGTTTTCTTGACGTCGATCGCGCTGTCCTTGGAACATTACTTCCGTATTCTTCTCTTTTTTGACTGTTCAATCGACAGCTATGTTTCATTTCAACATTACGAGCCCATTGTTAACAAGAAAAATTGGGCGTGTGACGAGCTCATTAGCTTAAAAGTAATGTTTCTTGCAGCGCACGTTAACTGTACAATGAATTCAAGTGACCGATCTCAACAAGCGCTCGGTGCATGTGTGAAGCCTTTACCTTAGTTCACAGGGGTCAGGCGGCAGCGCCCGAGACGGCTTGTGCCACTTCGTTCCGTGTTGTGCAAGCTCCAGTGAGGTTGTCGCACGGGCAGAACGACTAAAGTTCATTCGGAGCATTACGGCGGCGGGTGCGTAGCAAGACAAGCTGGTGGCTTCGTACTATTATCTCGCTGGCGGCGACGCCTTCGGAAAAAGAAAAATATGCATATTGCCATAACAACACGCGCTCCTTCCACGTCCAAAAAAACAATAAAAAAACTTTAGAGGGAAACTGAAGAGGTTTTGTAACCGAAAAAAAAAACATTTAAATCGTCTTCTTTTTACCTCTTGGATAACGATTATCGAGGTTACCTTTTAATCTGGAGCACGGATGCCGCAGAAAATTATCTTAAAAGTACCGCTGAAGCTTCTCCTTCCAGGAGTGAGACATCCTATCCGGAGTTTCCGGAATCTTCGCTCTCGCGCATCTCCAGCGCCTATCAAAGCTATGCGCGCGCTCTTGCTATATACAAAACGGCCAGAAAAAGATGTCGCGAAAGGTGTCAATGCGGCAGAACACAGACAAGTGCAAGCAAGGCTACTGGCCGCCGCCATGTCTCTGCTCGTGCGGACAAGCCTGATCATTTTTAAGCTTGCCAAAGCTATGTTCACTCGCAAGGTACACAGGCTTGCACTAGTGGGGCACCAGCCTGGGCACCATACTTACAATTCACTATACTAGAGTCACTGAATGTTCCCAAAGCACTGAATTCCATTTAATCGGCTCACCAGAAATGAATCCCCACAAAATCCAGTTTGATTGTCTTGTTTAGCCCATGGAGAAAGTTTTGAGCTGGCCATTTTCGAAACATCCCTAAATAAGAACAAAAAACATATATAAAACGTTTCCACGTTAACACGGCTATGGCGGGTACGCACGGGTGCGAGCTCTGTCCATCGACGTATTAGGACCGAACGGAATGTGAATTAAATATTTCTAAATTATTTCATGTCAAGCAGCCGCTAATTTGGTGCGCCAACAAAGATTACCGGCTCGCTTGCTCGCTCCGGCTGCGCTGGTGCTGTGTTTTAAACTTCGCGCTTCAGATGTTAAGCATAACACTCTACTTCGATGTGTTTCGAGGTGAGACTGGATTGGATCAGATTTTTTGAAGCGCAAACGACTCCAAGGCTATAAAGCACAAGGTATATATTAGGGAGTTTGAGACTTTAGACCCATGTTATGGATAAAAAAATCAACGCAGGGGATGGCCCAAAAGAACACGCTTATAGCGTAAGACTCGGCAAATTATGAGCCGCTGGAGAAAATCAGCTTTCTGCGTTAAGTCCTTATTTCGAACTCTTTTTTTTTTCGCGTTCAGACAATTGAGAAACATTTGTGAAGCGCCTCAGCACGCACCTCGTACCGCTGCGTCGCAGCGTCCTTCACCAGCAAAAAAGACGTCTGATTTCATCGCCGTCACCGTGGCAACGAACGCCGTATGACCTTTTAGGAAGGCGTTGTATCATCGGAAGCGCGTTTACACTCCCCCTCCCCTCCCCCTGCGTTCACGCCGTTTCGCGATGATAGTCTGCAGCTACTCATTACAAGGCTAGCGAATTTCGAAATATGGACTTAACACAGGGGGCTGGTTCTTTCCTGCGCTCATAATTTGATGAACCTTACACAAAACGCATGCTCTTAGACGGTGGTGTGAAGATGGTTTGTGTTTTCTTACAACAACACGGGTCTTTACAACAATACGGGTCTAAAGTATCAAAGTGCCCATAAACTATCACCGAAAATGGTTAAGGAGAAAAATACCTTTCGTAGCAGATGATAGGAAAAACTATGAACTTGAGGTGTGTGTAGGTGCTGAATGTATGAACATGAACCCAGGGAACTAAAATATATTCACAATCGGTGTAGAAAGCCGGCTTAGACGAAATTAAAACACAAAACTGTGGAGTAAGAGGTTCGTTGCCAATTAAAATCTTAATGTGTAATGGGGTATGCTCCTTGTGTAGCTACGGAAATTGATTGCGGCGTTCCTGGCCATACGCATTAGGTTCAAGTGAAATACGATGTATGGTCAGATTGCTATGGCAATGCTCACACTCCGAGGCATCTTGGCCACTCATGGGACACCCATGCCGAAGTCGCGCATGTCTAATTCTTAGACGGCCGAGAACCACCTCGTAGAAACGTTCGCGATGCCCGATACTCTTCCATTCTTTCAGTAAATACTTCACCGTATGCAACTTGCTATTTACCGCGGGATCTTACACATGTTGCCATTTCTGCATTATGCAACGTTTAACCACCTTGCTATAATATTTTTCTGGGATTTGTTGTGTGTCCCCAAAGTGTGTGACAGAAGAGCGAGCTGCCAGGTTTGCATTTTCTCTGCCTTGGATGACAACGCGACATGACACCCACCAAAAAAATAATTTCATACCCAATTTTTGATGGCTAAAATATTCTTATTTTGCAGCTGAGCAAACAAAGGGTTTATTGCAAAATTCACTGAAAGAAAGGCTCTTAAAGCGCTTAAAGAGCCAGAATACACAACGGAGCGACGAAGCTTTTTTTTTTTTTTTTACCGTATACACGAAGTTATCTCTGTTACGTCACGGCGCGGTGGTGGCGCGTCGGACGCACTTCCGTTCTGGGGCTGTGGGCGGATGACCCCATGTGAGACGTGTATTCCTGCGTTGTTTTGAAAGGAACCAGACAAAAACCTGCCTTTTCGTCAAGACGCCGTGACTGGGGCTGTACCAAAAACGTCGAGAAAAGTATGAAGATCAATTTTCATGTGCTTGGTTCGCCCGAGAACGAGGAAATGTGCCGTGAAAAGGGAAAACCGGACGCCGTCGGACCACGATTGCTTGACCGGGAAGCACTTTGCGTTGAATTCACAGATACTTGTGGTCATCAAATTTCTTTGTTTTGTTCCAACATGAACGCCGGAAAACCGTCAAGATGTACGGAAAACCTGCGGACTACGTTCAGTGCGCCTTGAAGTTCAAACGGCCGCCTTATCGTTCGAAGTGTAGCCTGCTCTTTCAACCGTTTCTGTTTGTCGTCTGCTCTTTTAGACGATACCGGCTCGTAGACCAAATGTTGTCCCGGTACTTGCGATAAGAAGTAAGCGCAGGCCTCAAACGACTTACGTTTGAAGGTTGGTATGCAGGCTCGATGTAAACAGTCGATACGGAGATGTTGATCATTGTTACCAGTGGTCATCACCGACTTGTTAGGCCTGATTCACTTCGTCCGATTCTGCTTGCGATTTTCAGTATCGACGTCGACCATCTCAGCTACTGTTCACGCTTTTGCAGCCCGAGCGATGTCGCGACTTGGAATTACTAGCGAAATCTCATCATGCGAATCAGGCTTTAGCGTAAATTCTGCGTCGTCCACGCGGAATGAATCGCCGCATGTCACATTATTCAATCGAAGTTTTGCGGTGTAAAGAGCCTCGTTAATTTCGCTGAGGCCACTGAAGTAGTCAGGCATTGCCAGGGAGACGTAGAATCAAATATTCAAACGCGAAAAAAGGCAGGGGGACTCACACCGACGCCGACAACATCGCATTTCAATGGTTTGATCACGGGCGACGGCGAGCTTCTTGCCCACACTCCATCGCACATGCGCGGCGCCGGTGGCGTCCGCTAGGGGCGCTCCACTTTGTTTGTAAACATGAATTGCTTTATATTCTACAGCAAACAATAAACCATGCAACTCTGCAGTTAAAATTGTAACAGAAAGGTTAAGTTTTTTTTTGTTTTGTTTCTTTTTTACATTGAAAACAGACGGTCAGAAATAGCAAAACAAACAAAATAATCTGTTTTAATAACATTTGTGCAAATGTTTAAGTGGCGCTGGTAGTGGCTTTGTATTTCAGAAAGGTCTTGCCTCAGCACTTCAACAGGAGTATCTTTCTTTCTGTGTATTGTCAAAGTAATGTTACAACTTAAGTCCTTGACAATTTCGAACAACATTTAACAAAATGTGAGCTTCATTTCTGGTTATGTGCACAAAAGTTTTATATTTTATTTATATTTCGTGATAGTTCACCATCGTACCTTGAAATTGATGAAGCATCAAAAAATGTAAATTACAGACTTTAATTTCTACATCTTATATCAAACCTATATGAAAAGAAAACAGCTTAATTTGAGCTTTCTGGTACTATGAAGGCCATTAAAATATCTTAAATTGGTCTCACAAAAGAATTGGAAAAACCTTTGCCAATAATCATCAACGGAAAATTGTTAGATATTTCGTTCTATTATTTTAAGATGCGTAATATTTTTTTTATTTATTAAGCATATTGATATCTATTTTCATAATCTTATACAATAGTCCTTGTTCGATTATTTGAGACGTGACCAAAGAGCGTGCGATCAAACCTGCGGTTCCCGACAGGTGGAAGACACGTCAATTCTGGCCTGGGCCATTTCAATGGTAAAATACCTGAAAGGGAAAACAAAAGGAACGATGTACTCAAACTATCTAACTCAGTGTGCACCTTGAGAAATACGGTTCTAGGCAAAGCTGTAATCTAGGCACTTTAAATTAACAGCATACAGCGCCTTCCTGCGAAACATTATTTTAAGACACAACCCCGTGACTTCAGAAAAAACGAAGTACAACACAACAGAGAAGGTTCTTCGTTTTTTTCCTAATCTCCGGGTTTTGTCTTAAAATATATTCAACCATCATCGGTCACTGTGAGCCCAACATTTTGTCCGTCGAGGCAGTATTTTTTACCATACAGTCTCCTTTTATTTGTTATCATATTGATCGGTTGAATCAATCGCCAAGCGTCGCTAAATGTCCAGCTGGCGTCCTGGTTAACATGTGTTTCGAAAGAGAGAGCCTGCTAAACGTTTATGCAAAATAATGTTGTTTTTTGTTTAAATTCATGAAAAAATAACAAGTCATTCTGAAAGTTCTTTTTTCACTTGGCAACATCTTCCACAAAAGCATTTACAAAGTACTGCTCAGTGGATATCAGAGAATAAAATCACCCAGCTGGGTATCCTTCGATAGATAAGATGGAGTTGTTAGATTGTCTTGCTTAGGGCCGCTTAATAACCTACTCTTCAGAGTAACGACACTTACCCATGTTGGCGCATAAAATCATGGATTCCAGTTATCTGAAGTTATGTCTGAAATCAAAGGAAATATTTTTCCGTCATCCGCCAATGTTTAAAAAGTTCACGATAGTACAAAGCAATATTACAGGAGCTTCCTAACACAAAATCTAATGCTGAGAAAGTTTCGATACTCTAATACCCTAGTTGCACTAACACTTTTACCTGCCAATAAGCCAAGTACTGTTGACATCTCACAACTCTTATTTAGCTCAACTCATTTGCCGGGTGCTATACAGTACGCAGGCCTAACAACCCTACTTGAGATGCGCGTCAAGGGATACAGTTGAAATAAAAAAAATAAAAAAACAGATGTGAGAATATACGTTTTATAAACAGCGGTGCAAATTCAATTTATGCACACTTTTCAATAATTATAAACACTTAAAACCAAATAAAATAACTCTTATTGTGTTATAGTAAAGCATCGTGAATCATAAACCTTCGCACGAACCAACGTTACTAGAACCCTCAGTTGGGAAACTCACCGTTGAAACATGGGCCCCTGGTGTCCACCGAGACCGAGCTAAATACGACAACAGCGCAACCCTTTATCATTTGTCTTTACTGTGGTCACCTTGAACTTTCAGACGCATGCTTTTGCGTAAAAACCAACGAGAAACAACTTTTTTAGTAGTAACTTTTATTGGAGTTTAGTACGAATTCAGGGCGCGTGATGTTTTCTAGAATATTAGGTTTGCAGGGTTTTGCGGCACAATTAATATTGGTTTTATACAACCATGCCTCAGCGGTGATTTCAGGTAGCGCGTCCCGACCTTGGTGCATCTCAGCTTCGGTAGTCTTTCGCGGCGCGTCCGCAGGGGAGACAGCGGTGGCGCACCCTGTAACCTCTTCCACCGTATCTGTTTTGCCGCCATAATGGCCGATTAAAGACAAAATAGAAATCACGTGCAATTCCTCGAGTGGCCGCTGCGAGAGAAATGATGGCGTTGCGATCGCCATTGGCTCGGTTCTCGAGTACGGATCGGGGCCACTTTTTCAGAGCAGTTTCTATGGCAGTTTTCAAATTCAGTGGTTTAGTAACGTGGGCACGAACTGAAGCAAGAGAGAGACACCGAAAGTCTTATCGGCATCGACATTCAAAGGGCCGCCCTCGCGGAGATTTGGCTTTCGCGACGTAGCGTGATGGTTCTAGCGGCAGCTCTTGCCCGGAACAATATCCCTTCGACAATATTTGCTGTTTTTAGGGAAACATGTTTCCTTTACATGTATTTTTCTAAATAAATTTTTATAACACACCAAAATAAGTGAAATACATTCTAAATGTATTTCACTTATGTATCATCAGCAATGATGTTTGCCTGGTGGTGTCCAAATAGAAAACGGAGTGCCAGACTTCAACATCCACTTTATACGGTAGAGACGTGTCGCCACACGCGTTCTGAAGTCCAGTATCCTGTTGGGACACCCGTTTAGGCTCAATGTACGCGTCTACGTTGTGTACAAAAGTTTGCACATATTTGTCATCGGTGTATATCGAATTAGTCGGTGTCGGCACGTTCAACTGCGGTGGGGCAGAGACGTGGGCGCGCGGTTCGTCGAACCTGGAGCCAAACGCATTTTTTGGGGAAACTGAGCCGGGGGCGAAGTTCCGACATAGAGCGCTACTGCTGCATTTACTTAGGCATGCGTGTCTTCTTCCGTGCTGGTGATGCCATTGACAATGACTAGACTCCGGTCTCGTCTGAGATTTATTGTTCCTGGATTCGGGGATGGCTAAATGTTGAAGGTGCTGTTGTTAAACGGAGTAGAGGAAAAAATAACATTTTAGAAGAAAGAAAATGAAATGCTGTAAATCGCTTTTCGGGAGTCTCCCCGGGTGCAAACACAGGCAACGACAGACCGATCGGGATTCATGTGAGGCGCCAATTAATGTGGATTGTTGTTTATCGTGTCGGATCGTGTAGTGCTCCAAACGAACTTGAGGAAAACGCAAAGAAACACGGCCGTGACAAAAGGCATAATGATTGTAAGAGTTGAGCAGGCGGATGCATCGATCTTCAGCCCAGCTGATGTTTTGGCCTACGGCTGGCTGATGTTAGGAATCGATGCAATTGGCTTTCACAGCCCCTGTGTCAGCCTTCCACTGAAATGCCGCTTTCCCGCCGCTGGCCTCTGTCGGTCCGGTGTAAGGCCATCGGCTGACCAAATGCTCTTTCCGCGTCTGTCTCTCAGGCCGCTCTAATCAGAAGTGTCGCGGGTATTTTCAAAACCACCCGCTCGTGATCTTCCGAGAGTCTTCATTCTCCTTTCTTACATTCCTCTCGTCATGTGCCGTCTTTCTATCCTTCATCTACAAGCTTCATAATGGGCAATAAAGAATTACTCAATTTACTTCGCTGTCTTGTGTTTGTTCAGCGCTTGGATCCTTATATATTCGAACATTTCTGAGCACACAGTGGTGCCACACTTCGCCGCGCAATAAAAAAAAAAGGTCTTCATCCCGCCTATATACTTATATAGCAGTTACACGCACAAAAAAAAACGCAGATTGTAATTGCGGTATGCTCTACTGCTCAAACATTTTCGCACCACACTTATAAACCATTATTTTTTGCTCTCTTATTAGCCGGCCCTCAGCAGCCCATCCTTGTTTTGAGCACGCAAGGCCTCTTTACTCCAAACCAAAATAACGAATTCACGTCCCCTTGATGATTGTACAAGCGAGTCCGGAAACGGCGACTCCGTGGGCTCTCTTCTTTTTCCGTGAATTCCAGTCCTTTCCCTGGCTAAACTTTCTTTGCCAGCGGACCCGCTTCTTGTGTCACCGCGGGTAGGTCCCATTGTGTTGCACTTTGGTCACTTCAGTATATGTCCCTTTGGACCAATTGAACTACAAAACCGTGTAATTGCCTGCAATTCGGTACTCGGAAGGTAATACAACATATTTAAAATTAAATTTCCTATGAAGTAATAGATGAGGTACTGAATCACAAAAACATAGCGGATTACAAGTAATTACGTCACGTGTAACATGGCGGTAATAATTCCTGGAGAAGGGGAACAAGGGGGACAAAGAAAAAACACAAATCTCCGAACACAGTTACGTCTCGGTCCTGATATCGAACAGGAAACCTTTCCTTTTCCTGTGAAGCCCTCTGCTAATTCAGCTAACCAGGACCAGGCGGATTTATTTGGTCGCGCACCAGTCGCCCATCTGTGTGTGCAAATTTGTGTTTGTGGTTCGTACCCCTTGTTTTCCATGTTCAGAAATTATTATAGTCATTATTGTCCCACCCGTTTGCACCTTTGCATTAATTGCATTATCATCATAACCTCAAAATGTAGGCCGTTCACCCTTGTTGTTGCTAGACTGGTGGAAGTTGATAAAACCCGTCTGCTCTATTCATGTCTAACTCCCGGTTAGCTTAGTTGGTAGAGCGCTTCAGTTCAAATAGAGGGGTCTCTGGTTCGATACCTGAACCAGGCGGATTTTTCTGTCGCGAACCAGTCAACTATTTGTGTTTGTAGATTTTTTGTTTTTCCCTTGTCCCCTTTGTTCCCATTTTCCAAGGATTATTATCGCCATTTGCGTCCACTTCGCACGCAGCTTTGCTCTAATTCTATTATCAACACGTGTAACATGTCAGCGACGTGCTGACACTGCTTAAACACACACATGTGCTGTTGCGTTTTTTATAAAACTAGTCTTATCCTCCATTCGATGCCTTGCCAGGGCACCAGGAGATATAATGAAAAAAATGAAAGAAACGCCGTAGTCATGTAAGAGAGAAATGCGCTGCACAGTGCTCAACGACCTTGCTCCAACACAAAACCCATTGCGATGCCTTCAGATATGCTAGATCAAAAATACCAAAACAGGGGCCAACACAATCTGCTCAAGCATAGGTCTATCGTTTTATTTTATTTCTCGTTGCAATCTTTGCTGGGCGGTTTAAAATATTTTTTCTCGTATCTGCTGCATATCATGGGTTTAGAGTTTACAATAGAAAATTTAAGAGCACCGACTACGAAACGCAGTTCTACAATTTTGGTTCCGCGTACACGTAAACAACGCATTCCATCAAACTTGAAAGTAGAGTGTACGCCGTTTGACATAAGCCATAATAACAACCCTGATTAGTTTTGTCTTTTTTTACTGTTTAATGTGACGCACTGAATGCCCTGCACGTAGTAATGCCTGGACATGTCTACGTTTTTTGGCGAGCTTTTAGGCACGAATGAAACGAGACGATGTCTTTAAAGATGTATACTAAATCGGGTAAAGCAGGAGGGTTTAACCAGGTCGAGGTGTACTATATTTCCATTGCCAGTGAATAGTAGTATTTTATGCCTTGGGTTCAAAAATACCCAGATTGCATTTGCGAGTTTCTGACATGGTCTGTTTGATTTTACGACACACGCTCACCTCAACCAGCCAAATGCCCGCTCGATCAGTTTTTGCTTGGTTCTTCTCCCAAAAAGTGACGCAACTCAACGAGAAGACAGCGAATGAGTTTACAGTCCTTTGCGGTTTCCCGTCTACGAGGACCGGCAGTCCGGGCCCACCTACCCTGATTGTCGCAAGTCATTCACAGCTAGCAGTCGGAGTACATGTCCGGGCCTGCGAATTGTCCTTCCCATGCCATCGCAGCGTATTCTAGATGTTCCTGGCTATCACAGCCCGAGTCTTGCTGCGGAAACCACCGGGATGATCATGGCCTAGGATGGCATGGCCAGGGATCTCCGTTCCCTGCAGTACTGGTTCGAACCTCAATGGTGAACAGCTCTGGCGTTCGCCATAGACCATAGCCTATGGCTCCATCGCTCCTGCCCGTCCCCAGCCTCACGCAGCACGCTCTATCCGGCACCAGCTCGTGCCTCCTCGGCCGATGATTTGTCAAGTGCCCTCCGCATCGCTCATTCATCGCTCAGTTCTGATTGTACGGGCGTTCTATCTGATTTTCGTGAGCCTCGCTGGCTAACACTACGTGGTTCCCTCTCTAGCGAAGAGCTGGTAGAGAGCAGTGGGTTTGCTGATGCACGTGTTACGGCAACAGCTGAAATGTTTTCCCAAGTATTTGTTTGGCTGATGGAAAACCTTTAGGCTGCCGAGTGACACAACCTCCTGTCGACCTTTGACAGAAAATGTCAAGGTTTTGACTAGACATTGAACGATAGCATACGGTCCGACATGTGGGCCCTGAAGTGGACGCGTGACCGCGTTGTTTCTGGCAAATACGTAAGTGCAGTGCTGCAGGTCAAAACTGACGAAATCTTGGCAGTAGTGTTCTCTTAGTGGTGGTTGGAAGCTGTGCGTGGCAACGAGTCAGCTGCCTTGTTGTTTACGCTGTTGATGAATTAAATGTCATACCTCTGTTTCGAAAAGTACGGCATCTGACGGACTTCTCTGGTGATGTATGACAACCTGTTGGATGTTAGCTCGTGCGTAAATAGCTTGTGGTCTGCCACAACGGCGAACTGACGCCATTTGAGTAAAAGGCCTAAGTGTTCAACGCGAAGACTGATTACCCGATAACTCATCCCCGGACGTGCTGCAGCACGTTTTTGTTGGAGCCATGTGTTTAAAAAAAAGTTGTTTAGAATTAGAGATAGTCAAATGCTAGAATACAAATTCCACCGCTTTATGTGGAGTCTATTGCAGAATTCTTTAGATGGACAGTAAGATATTTGTTTGAAGGGCCTGAAGATTGTAGCATAATAAAAAAAAATGTTTATTAGAGGTTTATTATGTTATCAAATTCACGAAGTTTCTTATTTGTTAAGGCCTATAAACATCTTTGATGATTTTAACTTTCTTTTTAAAAGGGCGAAGGAAAACGTGCCTAGACGATGGCCTAGAAAACCCAGCTTGATGTCTCCGAATTCGTACTTTGCGGCGATGGGAGCGATGTTGTATTGCTGGAGGCGTGCGAACAGCTTGCGAAGGTGGTTCTCTTGATCTTTGTGGGTTTTTCTGAAGACAACAATATCGTTCATACAAGTAAAATGTGAATCTCTGCAAGAAAGTGGTCTATGAACCGGTGGATCGTAGGCACTGAATTTTCGAGATCATATAATAACCGCAGGTAAAGAAACACACCAAAAATTTCGGATGGTACTATTGCAAAGAAATAGACGTGTTTTAGATTTCTTTAGAGGACGTAGTCTTCGGGCCAAAATTAGTTTTTATTAAATTTCTATGGGGTACATTCCTTTGGGCACTATTGCTGTTCGGCGCTCCTTACACAGGTGTGAAACGTTCAATCCGAACTTCCAGCTTCTTTACACTTCTCTGCGAGCAGAGTGGAAATTTTGTCGTCGATGTGCTGAAAGTGAAATCCGTCTGACGCAATGATCGCGGCAAGTTCGTGTCGCAGTTTCGGACAGTTTTTTCCTAAAAGTTCGTACTGTCAAATCAAAGGAGTGCATCTTTTCGAGATCACTGTGCTGCTCGAATCGACGTTAAACTGTAGAGACGTAGCGCTTATTTTGATTCAAAACGGGACCAGGATGAATTGCATAGGCCTGTGAAAAACAGCACAATGCTGCTTTGCAA
This sequence comes from Ixodes persulcatus, assembly GCA_013358835.2. Taxonomy (NCBI): domain Eukaryota; kingdom Metazoa; phylum Arthropoda; class Arachnida; order Ixodida; family Ixodidae; genus Ixodes; species Ixodes persulcatus. The sequence goes on from JABSTQ010010531.1 coordinate 86,618, forward strand.
AGCGTCAAAATTATTATTTTTTTATTATCCGAAACGATTGAAAACGATGCCGGGACATTACCCTCAAACTTCGAAACTTGGGAGTTCAGTATTTGTGAAGTAATAAGAAACAATTTCCAAATGCCGAATTCGAAGTTCCCGCGCGATCTGCTCCGGTGAGTTGACGTCAAATATTGCGGAGTCCGGCCAGTCGACTTTCCTTCACGACTCCGTCCTCCGAACCCCTGTTGCCACCGCGACCCGAAGCGAGGAGGTGAGGAGCGGGAGACAAAGGCGCCGGCTGACCAGGAAAAACCGGTTTTATTCCGTACAAGCGGTGCCGCCTGCCCCGGCGGCATGTTTTCCGAGGGAGGATACAAATCCAGGAGGCGACATCACACCGGACTCCGATATTTGGTATTTCAAAAAGGAGGGCTCTAGTGCGTTCGCAATTGCTTTAAAAAAACATGTTTTACGATTGCCGTCATTAAATGCTATGGAAATGTCGCCTACAAAGCTTCTAAATTTTATATTTTTTTTACGTCAGAAATGAGAAGAAGCGGGGAGGTGAGGACAGGGAGAGAAAAACGCCAAAAATAAAAAGGCTCGCGAGTGGAACTTTTTTTTTTCGCGATGCGGTATTTTTTTGGGTGTTTATGACTACAACTTGCATCGTTTTAGACAATAAAAAAATACGACGTTTGGGATGTCAGTGCCTTTTTTAACACCGACTAATAATTGAAAGTTCTTGGAATAGAATAATAGGTTGGTTCAGAAACATTATTAGTTCATTTCCAATCTTTCTTCATTAGGTCCTTTGAACGATCTACGAATGCCTTTGACTACATCATTGCAGCATGTCTGGCATGCGTTTTAAAGAAATACACTATTTTAGATGTCTCAGAAATTTATTACACCCAATACATAGGGTGTTAGAAACTTCCACCTTATTTTTAGGATGCTAGAACATCACACCCTACTTAAGGTTGTTTGAACATCTACAATTTCAAGGGTGTTTGAAATTCCACCTTTGTTTAGGGTATGAACAAGTACTATTAAACGCGTGAGCTGTAGATCAATCAGAACGCACCAATAAGGGTCTTAAAATGCTAAGTATGCCTTAATCAAACAGCACCCCCTGTATTATAGTAATGACGTTCAAATGCCTCAAATAGTTCTTAGATTCTTCCGCCATCTGTAGAACACACATGACGGATGCAGCGCCGGTAAACCAGGACCCTGACAGACAAACTGTATTTAGATATTGGTCTTCTAAGACACGGTGTTTCCCAAAACTACAATCCGATTTCCTAGGGGAGAAGGATTCCCCGATCTCGCTAGCTTTAACGATGGGACGTGTCGCATGTTCGGCAATTCTATTCGCCCAACACGCTGATTCACAGGCGCTGATTCAAGGGGGCGATTCCACTATTCACAAGCACAACCTTTTACCCTGGGTGCTTTGAGAGCGACGGCAGGCGGAAAGGTACGGAGAAACGCAGCGCGGCTGCAGCAAGTGATAGAATTAGTATCCCTGCGCCAGCCTTGACCACAGGCGCCGCGCCATCAGGGGGTTCACTAAAGTATACTTGCGTCAACTCTTATGATTCAAAAAATATTTTCCCGACTTTACACAGAAATGTATATAGCAAACTTTGCTCAAGTAAGCTTGTATACGAGTTGGATCTAGTTTACATCCCAGGTGTTTTAGTGATTGCTTTAATAATCCATAAAGATAGTGTGGTAGATAAAAACGAAACTTCGAGAATATGCTGCCAGCCACGGCTGAATTCAAAGGTTGCAATAGCATGCTAATTACCCCCAAAAATAACTAATTTTTAATGAACATTTTAGCTATATAACAAATATATATATATATATATTGGTAAAGTTGGTCGACGTTTCGGCCCGAAAAAAATCTGACTCAGGCCGAAACGTCGACCGACTTTACCAATAATATGTTTTAAAAACTCCAACAACCGTCTCAAGTGCGTTTTCTTCCGTATATACTTCTCGTCATCCTGCGCTACGTTTCTCTCTCTCTCTCTCTCTCTCTCTCTCTCTCTCTCTCTCTATATATATTATATATATATATATATATATATATATATATATATATATTTGTGGTTTATATTATAAAATCGCAAAACATCATCAACAACCACAAAAGCAACTTAATTTCGAAATGTATAGGCTTCTTGCAAAACGTTTACCGCGTCCCAAAAAAACAAAAACAAAAAAGGACATATTTGAAAACACTTTTAAGTTTCGCTTTCTTATCGGAGTGCATTTTTGAGCCAGGGGTCCTTCTCTCCAGTGGCAGAGATTCGCAACTTATGCGCTCCCTGACTTCCCGCAATCCTACTACAGAGGCGAGGCGATAACTTCGCGTCTCGGCCACCAGGGAGCAGGACTGCGGGCGCAAATATGCGCTCCGGTAAGGCACCGAGACCTAGAAATGCGTCAAAATTGGGCGTCTTTTTTTTTTATCGCCCTAAACTGTTTCTGGTGCCTTATATATTTCCGAAATTATTACATTTACTGGTTTTCGATTATACTTGGTAAGTTTTATTTGGAATCATGTTTATTTTTATTAATTAAAACATTCATTACTTCCTTCTAGGAAAATATTTAGACAATTAGTATCTTTTTTGTACTCCTTGACGTTCGCCGCGGCTGGCGGTTCATTCCCGGAAAGAATTTACTTGTCTTAATCACTCTATTGTATTTTAGGAATTTTTAGAAACTTTGCTGAAACACCCAGTACATATTAATTGTAACGGCAAGGAGTATTTTTTTTTAACTACTAAATAATAACACCACAAATTCGAAAGCATTCTAGAGTTACATTCGATTAAAAAAATAGATGCACGCATCTCGACCACTACACTTTGCGGTAAGGCGATAAAAACGCCGCAGTGTTAAGCTCTACTAATGATTATTTTAGGTCGACATTTTCCAAGACGGCATCTGGAGATTCTTTTGTTTTCTGCAGACAAAGAAGAAATGTCATCCCTCCAGTAATAACCTTAATCGGAAGCAACATTAAATGTTTTCACTCCCTAAAAAAAAATAATATATAGCATGGATAGAAAAAAATACCGCAGTACGCAATATGCGTGCCCGCGGATAGTGTCACAATATTCCTAAATAAATGTTTGCAACTATCACATTTTAAATACTGTCCAAAATTTAAAAAAAGGAACCTAAAGGAAGATCTATTCGTGGATTTGTTAGGTAATGCGTCAGCATTACCCTAGGGAGCGCTACGCAGGTCCCCATTTGAAAAACGCTAAAGCTTACTTGTTCACTTTTCTTTTTTGGGTTTCTCTTTTACTTCGTCTATGTTTTTTCTGCCTATTTTGCCTCGGAGTAATTGCCTTTCTTAGAGTGGGACGTGTATAACGTTTCTCAAGGGTAGTGCTAATGCATTCTCTAAGACTCTACAAATGAATCTTCCTGTAACGTTTTTCACAGCTTCTCTGTACTCTGGTTTTTATGGTGCGTCGACGACCCTGGATGTGGTCATCCGTATTGCTTGTCAAATGAACAAGATCCATTGCAATCGTGGAAGGAAATGAATCAATATCACTCGTGGAGAGAACCGCATTCATCGTTTTAACTGCACAGATACATCACAGCCCACACACCGCTACTACGGAAACCTGGAGGGAATAACATTCGGCGACTGCAGAGCGGGAACTTAGGACGCCCGCATTTCACCGCTCCAGGGCACGTTATCCTTTTTTTCTAGACGACAGATGTGCGACGCGACGCTTTTTTGACGAAAAGGAAAATGCTCGTTTTGACAAAACCCCGGCGGTGTCTGTCAGTTTGTCAGCGCAAGGGGGAGAGGGAAAGTTTGACACATGCTGACGCCAGCGTTTCGAACCATTGGGAGCGTCGCACGCTCCACCACTCTCCCCTCTCCTTCTCTCTTGCTCTCCGACCCTGACACACAAAAGACACCGCCAGGTTTTCGTCAAAACAAGCGTTCTAATGCGAAACCATTAAAACTGCGCATGTTTTAGCCATTACTGAATTAATAAATCCAAAAAGAAAAGCAGACGTCCTTAATATTGGGTGTCAGGAAAGAATTGTTGTGGCGATTGAACACTCTAAAAGCGGTCTCTCATAAAAACCACTGTCCCTCTGATTTTAGAGGGGACAACGATGCTTTCAGGGGGAAGGATATTTTTAAGAGGGAAATGGAAAAATAAAATAGCAACATCCAGAGGGACACCAACATATTAAGAGAGACCAAGGAATCCGTTTCCTTCGTCCCTCTGAGTAGGAAACACCGACAGAAAAATGCATGCTTGTCTTTTTATATTAAGAGGGGACTCGTCCCTCTTAACTGGACCAATGTAGTTCGGTCAAGAGGAGAGGTGCCGGCGCACAAATCCACGGCAAAGAGTTCAGACAAGGCCCCGGGAGAAAAACTGGGGGAAAGTAAAGCGCAGAGACAGCGGGAAGGAGAGGAAGGCAGGAGGCATCCCGATTTCCCTCTCAGGAGCAAGGACCACTCGCCCGGCCCGCCAAGGCCGTCAACTCCGGTCTCAGGAATGTCACCTCTCTCTCCGACAGCTACAACGTGGCGCGAGGAAATGTTCTTCGGCGCCTCTTTTACGGCGTACGCCCAGGGCCGGACTAAGGTACGGGATAAGAAGGCTGCACTCCAGGGCCCCCGTCTCTCTGGGGGCCCCCATGCAGCTCGTAGAAAAAAAAAAACGAAATCTAAAAATATTTCAGAAAGCGAGGTTGCTTTGCCACAGCATTCGAGAAGAGGGATATACAAAGATAATGGCGATGTCAGCGAGCCCAAACGCGCACTTCGCGTAGCACACTCCTATCCCTGTACAAAGCCGGCCCTTTGGGTGGGTGACCGGCCCCTTAGGGTGCTTGTCCGCTTTCTTTTGAAAGCGGCTTCGAGCAAACGAAGAAAACACGCGAGGGGACCCACGATCTGGGGTTTTTTGCTCGTCTTTTTTTTTTTTGTCAGGAAGGGAGATGTCATAAACACCTCCCCCTTCACCCTACACGGGCTTGTCTCTCGTGCGCGCAAACACGTGTTTTTGAGCAGTGCGGCCTTCGACACTGCTGGGGAAGGGAACAAAGCTGCATGCCGCCTCCGCGGTGGTCTTGCCGGAGTGGTCCCTAGTTAAAACCAGACGGGAATTGTAATTTTTTTTTTTTTTTGTATTTTGAGGCTATTTTGGAGCGTTAGATATCATTGCAGAGTGTATAATAGCGATATGTACGCATTGTATAGCATTGTATTGTATGTACGCATTGTATAGCTTTTGTTGGTAAATAAACTCCTATTATTATTATTATTATTATTATTATTAAAATCTGCATTGTAAACATTGTTAATACTCGTATAGTTGCGGTACCTCTTTGCACTTTCATTCAATTGTGAGCGTCATTGTTTGAATAAGATATGTTTCTCATGAAAAAGGTTTTGTTCTGCACTTCGGTCTATGCCTACGTGACAGAGCGATCATTGTTGACAATCGAAACACAACAAGTTATCCCTTATACGATAATCAAATGCGAGCTGTAATGAATGTGTCGATGACACTGAAAACTATAGACTGTACTTTCTTTTGAATAAAAATAAAGGAAACTACAGTACTTCCCAGGTTCACTGCCTTAACCAGACATCATTATCATCATCATCGTCGCCATCATAATCATCATTAGGGCCCCTGAAGCGCCCTTAGCCCAGGGCCCCGAAATGCCTTTATCCGGCTCTGCGTACGCCTCCACGATCTCCCTGTCTTTACGTATATAACTCTTTCTAAACCTACATCATTACCGACGCGCTCACTAACAGTATATCTTAGCGTGTTGGTACTTTTTGAACATTTAGAAAGTGGAGACACAAAAGGGACGATACAGACAGGACAATCTATCGACTTTAACAACATTTATTTTCGGCTTCAAGCTCAAAGCCCGCCCGGTCCGTGGGCGTACCGGAAAGGGAAATCTTGGAGGATTGAGAGGAAGCGGAGGGAGTGAACGCGATCCCCCTGTCCTGCGGGGCCAGGTACATCGGGCAAACGGCGCGATGCCTCAACAACCGACTCCGAGAACATCAAACGGACGCCGAAAATTTGAGCTGCTACGAATTCTAAGCACCCGATCGTCATTCACGGGAGAAAATGTCCCGGCTGCGCTCCTAAGTTCGCCGGCACGATAGCCATGGGAGGCCACTGCGAGCGAGTCGGGAGGGAAATAATTGAGGCCCATCGGATGGCGACAAGCCCGCAAAACATAAGCACCCCTTCCATTTCGCTCTGAAGAAAGGAGATTATTTTTCTGAGGCCCACAATGGAAGCCGAACGAACGAAGGGCGAGGGTAAGACTGGCCGGAGAGGAGGAAGCAGACGGAACGCTAAAGAGAGAAGGAGGTTTCCCCCTCTCTTCTCCAGCGTTCCGTCTGCTTCCCCCTCCCCGGCCCGTCTTACCCTCGCCCTTCGTTCTTAGGTTGCAACGGACTATAGGCAAGGCGACAAGGTCACCGGCAGAACCGGCCTCGCGTTTTGCAAATCCTCCCCACCTGCTTTTGGGTCTTCGTGTGGGTGTCAGCGAGCGCAAAAGGGTGGAGCGAAACGCGTGACCCGGCGTGACCTCTCTACGTAGGACGCGTAGGACAAAGACGTTTTTGCCGAAAATTTGTCACGTGACTTTCTCTGTCACTCTGATGGGATCTCTGGGGTTGTTGCTTTCGCCGTTTGCCTAGTTATAGAAATAGGCGGGCGACGTAGGCCCGGTTTTCGAACTGCGCTCTTCAGTGTTCTGTTGCTTTCGTGCGCAGCAGACGCAGCCGTGTTTTTTTCGTCGTGAACGGTCGGAATACGTCTATGCCAATTTTTCGGTAACAGCCATTTTGTTTCACCGGAGTTCGTGGAATTCGTGTCATGCGTTTGTTGGACACGCTTCGACAAAAACTGCTCTTCGCCGACGACGAGACGTCAGTTGAATGTGCGCAACCTTCTTTCTCGAATGTGTTTGTGGGGTGCCTGAGCGGATTATGCATCTATCAAGGATTCCATGATATCGCTTTTTTATTAGTAAGTACACTGCAAGCATGCTTCTGATAGTAGTCCTGTTTTCCTCTCAATCTCCGCGATTTTTGTGTGATGAGTTTTGCTTGGCATGAGGACCGTCTTATTTCTATATTATAATTTGCTTTTCGTTTTACAGAGAAGTGTGACCTTTGTAAATATGTCGAGAATACAGTGTGTGTAAGTGGTTTAATAAACTTCTGGGAGCGATCGAAAAAAATTTGTTTGTCCGTATATGTGATTGGATATGCAACAAATGATATGCAATGTACACATACTTGCACGGCGTTCGGCCAATACGGAGCAGACGCATCGTACAGTATTCGCACAGTATTGCACGAACGCAAGGCCGGGGCAAAACAGCTGTACGTCAATGCCTGCCGGATATCAAACGGTGGTGCAAAACTGGACATTTGAGCGATATTGGAACTGACTTTCTGCCGGCACTGACACGATACTGCAAAGTACTGCCGTGCGGCTTGGGAACAGAGGTGATGACATCTTACCATCGTGTTTCCAACGCTTATTTAATTTAATTCTCTTCTGCGGCGCGTGAAAGAGCACTTTTGTGACACACCAGAGATATTCGAAACTTGGCTAGGCATGTCGGCTTTCTTTGCCACTTTTGGCACTTATTTTGCACTTCAGTGGGTAGCCAGAGAAAAGCCAAACTTCGGCATGCCCCGAATCGCCAAATTAAGATTTACTGTGGCAGTTATGGCTCAAGTCTGGCACTTAGTTTGGCAGAACTGTGGTGCACCAGAGAAAGGCCAAACTCGGCGTGGCCGAAATACCGAAATTAGGCGTTGCTTTGGTAGTTATGGCTCAAGTATGGCACACTTCGGCACTTCTGTGGCGTACCAGAGAAACGCCAAACTTTGGCGTGTCCGAAATACCCGAATTAGGCGTTGCTCTGACAGTTATGGCTGAATTATGGCACAAACTTTGGCGCTGCTCTGGCGGACCGGAAAATGCCAAACCTTGGCGTGCCCCGTATTCACAGATTAGGATTTACTATGGCAGTTATGGCTCAAGTATGGCACCAACTTTGGCGCTCCTCTGGCGGACCAGAGCAACGCCAAACTTTGGCATGTCCGAAATACCCAAATCGGGCGTTGCTCTGGCAGTTATGGCTCAAATACGGCACTACTTTGCACTCCTGTGGCGGACCAGAGAAAAGCCAAACTTTGGCATGTCCAAAATACCCAAATTAGGCATTGCTCTGGCAGTTATGGCTCTAGTATGGCACTACTTCGGCACTCCTGTGGCGGACCGGAGAAAAGCCAAACTTTGGCACGTCTCAAATACCGAAATTAGGCGTTGCTCTGGCAGTTATGGCTGAAGTATGGCACCAACTTTGGCGCTCCTCTGGTGGACCTGAGAAACGCCAAACTTTGGCACGTCTCAAATACCGAAATTAGGCGTTGCTCTGGCAGTTATGGCTGAAGTATGGCACCAACTTTGGCGCTCCTCTGGCGGACCAGAGAAAAGCCAAACTTTGGCACGTCTCAAATACCGAAATTAGGCGTTGCTCTGGCAGTTATGGCTGAAGTATGGCACCAACTTTGGCGCTCCTCTGGCGGACCAGAGAAACGCCAAACCTTGGCATGCCCCGAATTCCCAGATTAGGATTTGCTATGGCAGTTATGGCTCAAGTATGGCACCAACTTTGGCACTCTTCTGGCGTACCAGAGAAGAACCAGACTTTGGCATGACCTAGGATCGCCCAACTAAGGCTATAGTTAGGCACCGTATTTTGGCACTGATGAATGCCAAGGTGCAAAAACCTAACTGCGCCAAAGTTGGGCCCTTATGTTTGCCAGATCTTTGCCCAAGTTGGGCATTCCTCTGGCGTGCTACCTGGGTCTATTCACGTTCTGTTGGTAAAAACGTTGGTTCTGAAAAAAACAAAAGCAAAAAAAAAAGAATAAATGAATGAATTTGCTTAGTTGATTATGTTGCTTTCTAAAAACAAAAACAAAAAAAACATTACATCTCTTTTGCAGCTTCAAGCCGCAAATAAAATTCATGCTTTTCAAGGCACGTGGGTTTTATATTGTTCCGAAACTGCTAAGTGTGTTCTCGCTTTGTCTTGGTGATAAAAAAACGACTTTCGTAACATACTTAAAATAGCAGTCACTTCTCGTGTCAAATATTAATAGTCGCAGAAGTCACGTCCTGAGCTAATGTCACTTGCTATTTCATCGTATAAAATAAAGCATAATGTGGCCGGGCTAGTGCTTAAATTTTGTTTAAAACCGTATTCCTTGTTTCCCAAAGGAATTACAGCGTTTTTTACTTTTTTGAAATGAAAAGAAAATATGCACATATTGAACGCTATCTCTGCATAACGTAACGCAAGCAGCCCTAACCACAAGTCAAGATTTCACAACGAACTATTACCATATTGGCATATACAAAGGTATGTGATTGTCTGAAACCTTCAATGGGAAACTAGGGCCCTTTCGCGGTACTTGACACCATTCATCCCCACCTACTCATGGGCAGCGGCATAGCCAAGGGATGTAATTTTTTAGAACTTTAATTTAGAAAATTTATTATATGAAAACGAACATACGTTTTTGGTGCCATAAAGTTCGAAGTTCGGTGCCATAAAGTTCAGTAAAATCATACATCCTTGCATATTACTTAGAATATTTAATTGTTATACTTTTTTAGATGATCTATTCTGTCATTACAGATTGGGTTTCAAATCTTTTAACTGTTTGCATTTTATTTTCGCACTTGTTTCCTACCGCGTGCTTGAAAACAGGTGAAAGCGCTTCATTCCTTCATTGTAATTCCCTCTCCTTGTATCTAAAGGAAAACACTATGGTTTCTCATTCAGCTAAAGATGGAAGTAGAGCTTCGGTTCCAAAGCACAATGGTCACCATGCTGGAAAAACTGGAGGAGGTGAAAAGGGCCTTCTGCGGAGACGACCCAACAACATTTTTGAACATTGAAGACCACCTCCGTTCTCGACTGGCCAGAAGTTCTCTCATCCCCACGGTACGTGAAAAAGCGGATGCAAAAATAGAAATGCAATTTTGACGATGCCACTATTTTTGAACAATTGCTGCTTGCAGGACGGGCGTACCCCAGACGAAAGAGTTCGAGGACCCAAGATTTTCTTCGGTTCGGAAAAACAGATCGTTTCTGGGAAGCAGTCAGTGAAACTCTTCTCTAGCACGACTCTGGAGGAGGCACTAGTCGTGTGCTTATGGGTATATTACTTAAGGGGACTTTCCTACCCTGCAGCATAAGAGAAACCCTTGGGCTCCTCCAGTGACTGCTGGTTGAAAATGACAATTTTCCGATTCAATTCATGTCGGAGAAGCTCAGAACATTGCTTATGGCCGTTCAAAAACAACAGAAGCTCTGAGCTTCTGCTGATTGCAAGAAACACCGTGCAATTTGTTTTAATGCTATAAAGCAGGTAACTACACTCTAAAAAAACCCATGAATCTACTTTCCCGAACAACACTTGGATAGCGAATCACCGTAGCTCACGGAGGCAGCTCAGCGAATCACGATGCCGAAACATATGATTAGACCAAAAAACGCAGTCTGAGTTGTGACATTAAGCAATAGAAAAAGTCACGCTTGCATTGCTTAGTATCCCAACTCAGACTGCATTTTTTTTTAATAATCATACGTTTTGCATTGACATTCGCTGAGCTGCCTCCGTGAGGTATGGTGATTGGCTTTCCAAGTGCTGTACGGGAAAGTGGACGGACGGGCTTTTTTTAGAGTGTAGTGTTATTTTTTGTGATAGCCGCTCAAAAAAAAAAAACAGCAATTTCAGCATGGTCGCATTGTTATTGCTTATGATAGCCATAAAGAGTCACTTTGCAGCACGAAATGTTTTGTGTGATAGTTCCTAAGAAACGCGAATTTCCGGCGTGGTTCTAACGTCTTTTTGATCTGTATAAGCTACCAGAACATCGTTACAAAATTACTACTTTTATATATATTGTATTGTGTCATGGCAAATTAAACACGTGTTTACGTTTAAAGATTGCTACTGTTTTATTTTTCATATTGATTTCGTTTGTCAAACATAATATAGCGATCAATTTTCAATTCTGCTAAGCAGCATAAAATAACTTTGGCTAAACAATATCAGCGAGAGTGCGCGAATTGCATCACTGCAGTGCAGCATGACAGCTGACAGTCAAAACACGAAGGAGCAGAAATTCTACAATAAAATAAACGATTTAACCTAAAGCCGGGGTCACACTGCTTATACATCATACAAAATACCCTGCGCAGACATGTTCCGAAACGAGTCACCGCGACATCCGTGCTTCGAATGCCATGCAACAAAGCTACCTCTTGAATTGATTGCCTCATGGCGTACGAGACACGGATGTCGTGGTGACTCGTTTTGGAAAATGTCTGCGCAATGTATTTTGTATGATGTATAAGCAGTGCGACTTCAACTTAAGGGGGACTATATACCCCTACATTTTAAGCGGGCCACCGTCCCTCCAAATTTAAGGGGGAAAATATTACTAGAATGGAAAGTTGGGCGAGTTGGTATGAATCCATATTTGAAAAACAGCGCGAATAACACACGGACAAGAAGGGAAGAGAACACACAGGACGAAGCGCTGACTATCAACTATCTACTCAGAAGACATACAGAGAAATACACGCGAGGATTGCTGCTTCTTCTTCCTCTTCTACCAGTCATTCGCCATTACGCGCGCCACATTATAAATGAAATCAAATTAAAACACACCAGCACACTAAAACACACCAGCACAGGTATAAGGCATCGCGTCTTCTTCCTTCTTTCTTCGATCTTCAATCTCGATCTTCAATTCTTTGGTCAACCCATGGTTGATGGATGGTTGGCTCACGCACCCGGGTTTTCGTTTTGCTATATGATACGCTTCAACTATCTCCCTTGATAGCTGATCTTTGTGTTAATTGTGTGATTTAGGGACACAAACGTGCTGTTTAAACACAAAGATCAGCTATCAAGGGAGATAGTTGAAGCGTATCATATAGCAAAACGAAAACCCGGGTGCGTGAGCCAACCATCCATCAACCTAGTGGACAATGAGATAGTTTTTTTGGACATGGGTTGACCAAAGAATTGAAGATCGAGATTGAAGATCGAAGAAAGAAGGAAGAAGACGCGATGCCTTATACCTGTGCTGGTGTGTTTTAGTGTGCTGGTGTGTTTTAATTTGATTTCATTTATAATGTGGCGCGCGTAATGGCGAATGACTGGTAGAAGAGGAAGAAGAAGCAGCAATCCTCGCGTGTATTTCTCTGTATGTCTTCTGAGTAGATAGTTGATAGTCAGCGCTTCGTCCTGTGTGTTCTCTTCCCTTCTTGTCCGTGTGTTATTCGCGCTGTTTTTCAAATAGGGGAAAATATCTAAAAAATGTCCCTCTTACTAAGTGGGACTGACCTCGAATTTAAAGGAGACGCCGTATCACTTACTTTAAGAGGGGTGGTGTCTCACTTAATTAAAAGGGAGCATCCCCATGTAATATTAAGAGGTCTGTCACCCCCCTTAAAAGTAAGTGGGAAAAAATCGAAGAAATGTCCCTCTTACTAAGTGGGACCGGGCTTAGAGTGAAGTCTTTGATGCACTAGTGATGGAATGACTGAAACCTAGGCGACAACTATTTTAGGGAGAGCACGTAACCGCTTTTGCCACGGTTTATTAACTCTTTAAATAACTCCTGTGATTATGAGGAAAAGTTAAGTATGGTTCAGCACTGTGCGTATAATATTACTTTTTCGTCAGTCTTGCATATGTTTCCCAGTTCATCGGAAGGATTGGGTACTCCAGCGGCAACATTCAATATGGAAGGCTTCTAAAAGCTATTGTCACGTAATAATAACTGCATCAATCTGTGACGTGATAATGTGGAAATGTATAGCTATAGTATTTGTCCACATTTCGTGTGCATTAGAACATTTTTCATCACTTTTTATAGCCCGCTCTTGTATATTAACAAAACGGTCATCTAGTGGCTGTCAGTTTTTAAGTACTTAATTGTCCCAATACAAACTCAAAATCTGGTTTCTAAGATAAAACGCTGGCGGTACCTGGCGCAGTGTACAAGAAGCTAAAGTGGCGACATCATTTGTTTTTACACAATGTTTCCCACCGGGCTGGATGTCCCGGTGGTTCAAATGATTTCGTTGAAAAAAATACCCACTTCTTATAGACTAGGTTATTGAGTCAAAACAAAGATATATATACAGGGTGTTTTTACTTATACTTTCAGATTTGTTTTAAAAAAGCCGTGAAATCTACAATTGTACGGTTTTTGCAGGTGAGCTACATATCCAAGATTACATAGTATAGGACAGCGGTTCTCAAATGGGGGTCCGCGGACCCTTTGGGGTCCGCGAAGACATTCTAAGGGTCCGCGAAGCCCCGCCTCATCAGTCAAGCCCAGCAATAAAAGTTGTATTTTTTCAGGTCGAGAAAAAATGTTTCAGTTTTCGGGCGAGCTTTCACGTGTGTATTTCAATAAGAGAGGTCTACCTCACATTAGCCCCTAGTTATATCTATTTATTAAATTATTATTATGTAACCAATACCTTTCCTCTCCTCTCACCACGAACGGTGTCCTCCGCCGATCTACAAGGGGACCGCGAAACATCAATGGTTGAGAACCACTGGTATAGGAGATAGTCGCAACTATACTTCGACTAAGTAAGTCAATTTGGTTAATTAACTTTTTAATTAGTGCAAATAGACATATAGTTCCAATTAGAAACTTGCTGAGCATCCTCGAAAACCAATAAATCAAATATTTTTAGAAGTTTATAACAGCAGGGCAGCATTTTACGCCGTTCTGTGAAACGACCCATTTGGACGCGTTTCTAGATTTCGGTGTCTTATCGGAGAGCATCTTTGCTCCCGCGGTCCTGGTCCCCGGTGATTGCGGCGCGAAGCCACCCCCTCGCCTCCCTTGTAGAAAAAAGGGAAGTAGGGCGGATGTGTGTTGCGCCTTTGAGCACCTTGGGTGGAGGGACCGCGGGCGCTTAGATGCACTCCGATAAGAAACCGAAATCTAGAAACGCGTCCAAATGAAGCGTTTTTACGCTTTATTTGGACGCGTTTCACAACGTGGCCAAGGAACTTCAGTTCTTTGGCCACCTCGTGAACAACAAAGGTGTTCTCCCTGACCCCGAGAACACACTCTTTGTATATGCATTTTCGCTGTCGTCTTACGAAAAGGCCGTGAGAAGATTCCTCGGGCACTGTGCCTACTACTGACGATTTGTTTCCGGACTTCGCCAAGCTGTCTGCACCCCCGACAAACCTCGCGAAGGAAGCCGTGAAGTTTGAATGGAAAGAAGAGCACCAGTGGTCATTCGATGAGCTCAAACAGAGATCCACACGGACGCCAGTAACACCGGACTTGGCCCGGTACTAGTAAAAATGCAAGACGGGGCAAAGCGAGTCATCGCGTACGCGAGTCGTACGCTGTCCAAGGCGGAGACGAACTACTCAAGGAATTAAAAGGAGTACCTTGCTGTCGTCTGGGCAATAACAAAGTTCCGCCCATATTTGTATGGAAGTCCTTTTTGCGTCGTCACGGACCACCACTCGCTCTGCTGGCTTACCAAACTGAAGGACCCCTCCGGACACCTCGCCCTTTGGAGCCTACGACTGCAGGTGTTCGACATGACCGTGGTGTAAAAGTCCGGCCGGAAGCACAACGCCGCCGACTGCCTGTCAAGGACCCCAGTCGAGGCCGGTCCTGCCTGCATCGAAGACGACAACAATGCGTGTTTCCTCGGCACTCTTAATGTCAGCTACATGGCAGCACTCGAACGAGACGATCCTGAACTGCGAATGCTCATCGAGCACCTAGAAAGACCAGAGAGGGCGGTTCCCCGTGCTTTCTTACGTATCCTGCAAACCTTCTCTATACGGCAAGGGGTGCTGTACAAAAAGAAATTTGTCAACAACACAGCATGGCTTTTGGTTTTTCCTTGCTGTCTTCAAGGAGAACTTTTCCAAGGATGCCATGACGACCCAACGGCTGGACACCTTGGCTACAGCAGGACGCTAGCCAGGATTCGAGAAAAGTACTACTGGTCAAGGCTAGCGAAGACCGTCCACCTCTACACTCGATCATGCCACGAGTGTCAGCGACGCAAGAAACCGCCGACATAGCCGTCAGGACATCTGCATCCGATTTCTCCCCCGTCCATGCCGTTCTAGTAGATCAGAATGAATTTACTTGGCCCTTTTCCGCCGTCAACGTCGGGAAACCACTGGATAGTCGTCGCCACAGATTATCTCACGCGGTACGCCGAGACGGCAGCCTTTCCATTAGGTTCGGCTGTTGAAGTCAACAACTTTTTCATCGAGTCCATTGTCCTCCGACACGTCGCCCCCGAAGTCCCCATTACCGACCGTGGATCATCGTTCATGGCCCAGCTGACGCAAGAGATCCTTCGTCTCAGTGGCACAGGCCACCGTCAAACCACTGCGCACCGTCCGCAGACAAATTGACTAACAGAACGGCTAAACAAAACAATCGCCGACATGATCTCCATGTATGTCGACGTAGAGCACACCACTTGGGACTAAATGTTATCCTACGTCACGTTATCCTACGTCACCGCAGTAGTAACCAAGTTTCAGCTGGTGCATGGAAGAAAAGTAACGACAATGCTCGACGCGATGCTACCCCATGAACCAGCTGACGATGGGAGCCCCGACGTCCAGGTGGTTGCTCAACAAGCCGAAGAAGTTCGCCAGCTCGCCCGACTCCGAATTCAAGATCAACAACGTGTCGCCGCTACCCGGTACAAACTTCGTCGTCGGGAGGTCCACTTCTTGCCCGGAGACAAGGTGTGGGTCTGGACACCGATTCGCCGCCCTGGTCTCAGCGAGAAACTCCTAAAACAGTATTTTGGACCCTACAAGGTACTTCGTCGACTTGGAGATCTGAGATACGAGGTGATGCCTGACGGAACAGGAACATCATCACGCCGTCCACCACGACCTGAAGTCGTCCAAGTCGTGCGCCTGAAGCCGTATTACGCTCGTAGGACTGTGGACCTTATGTCTTCCAAATGACTCCTTAGTTATCGTTCTTTTTCATTTGCTTTGTTTTGTTTTGTCTTGCATCTGGACGATGCACTTTTTAAAGGGGGCAGAAATGCCCACGCGCAACTGGCCAAATAGGCAGCTAAATTCGAGAATCCTGTTTCTTGTTCGAGGTCCGAATGTTCTACACGTCGAACCTTCTACGCCGATTATTCCAGAACCCCACGCATGTACATTAGGGGCTCTGCGTGGCGAGCCGCAGGCAGTCTAGCTCAAGCGCTGGATCTTGTTGTTTCGCCGACATCGACGCCTGCGACGCTAACGTATTTTTATTTGGTTTTGGGCACAAGTTTGCCTCATTAAACGTTTAGTTACTTTAATTATTCTTCGCCTCATCATTTTTCATTCGAGACAATATCCTCTTGGCCGTATAGCTCACCTGCACAAACCGCATATGTGTAGCTTTCACGGTGTTTTAAAACAAATTTGAAAGAATAGTAAAACACCTTGTATATTGATACAGGTGTCCAAAAAAAAAATACACGTTCTTTTTACCGCAAAAATAAACTAGGCATCGCTGAACGCTCATTTTCCGCCCAAAGGTAGCACTAGAAGGTCAAACCAGATGTCAAAGTTTCAGCCCGATCTGATACCTTTATCAAAAGTTATAAGTGATTTTCTGAAAAGTTCACTGGGAATTAATGGCGGCCGACGGAGTTTTCGAATACATCGGGCTCTATGGCACCAGAAATCGAAAACCGAGCAAAATGGGCTCTATTTTCCCATTCAACTTTTCAGAAAATCACTTCTAACCTTTGAATAATGTATCGGGTCGGCTGAAACTTTGGCATCCGGTTGTGACCTCTAGTGCTACCTTTGGGCGGTGAATGAGCGTTCGGCGATGCCTAGTTTATTTTTGCGATGAACAAAACCCTGTAAGTTATATTTTCTTTATGACACCCTGCATATAAATATATATATATATAGGCTTTGTTCTAATCCAGATGATGGCTGGGAACTTGGCCACTATGTGAACTGCGTTAATAAAAAAATAAGACTGCCCAAAAGCTTTTGATGAGTTGAATTATTCAAACCCGTCAAGAGTGGGAGACCGAAAATTCAGTCTAATTATTTGGGAAACCATAATTGAATTCTAATTCGAAACTCCAATATTTGCAACCATCTAGAATAATCAAATATATGAAGTCTAAGCCCAAATGCATATCCAATATGTGAGGCAACAGGGACCAACATTAAAAATGAAATCATATAAACAACCATACACTCTGATACTTTACAATCGCCTATATATGACTGGAGTGATCTGCGTTCACATATCATCAACATAACAGTAAAATGTTTTACGAATCCTCACTGTATCGTGAACTTAATTTCCCTTGCATGTTGCTGTGTTTAGATAATAAACTTATATGATTTTTATTTTTATATTTGTTTTATATATTAGTGATATCTCATGAAACGCTATTTAAAAAAAAGCCACTCCGCTGCTACAATGTTTGGGCACAGCGGGAGTTCTGTAAATAAACGAATCAAAGAAACATTTTGACAAGATGGCAAACAACCCCAGATAAACAGGGACGAAGAACGGGTAGAGAATACGACAGGACAACGGCCGTATTCTTTACTCCTTCTTCGTCCCTGTTTATCTGAGGCTGTTTTTTATCATGTTTAACTGTTACCAACTGGCCCAAATCACCATCAAACCATTTTGACGTTTTTTTATTCCTCCTATATGTTTCCTGAACTGAGAATGTAATATTACTCAACAACACGTTCATTTTTTACCCTAATTTTTTTCCCTTGATGTCTTTAGTCCGGAAAATACGATAATGGTTTTGCTCAGGTCCAACACTCTGTTGGCGGGAGTTTTATATGGTGTAAGATTTAAAGGTTAATATGCCACCGGGAGAAAAACGAGTGAGCTAGAACCACTTTTCACATATTAAAACCTGTTGGAGTTTTTTCAGAAAACGCTGATGTCTTGAAAGCGCTAATATATTGAATCACTTTTCCGGCTGGCGCATTTGACATTTATGAATGAATTCAAAATTATTTTATTTTTGTTTGTAGAATTAAAAATAATTTGGACATTTCAAAATGTCGGAATTATTTTTAATCGTGCTATAAACATACATATAAAATTGTAAAAATTTACACACTGCCATATTTAGAGTAAATATAGTGTGCATGAACAAGACTTCAGAACAAGGCGGATTTAAAGTCGCCTTTTCTTGATTGTCTATTATTGTGTTAATTCATTTATTTTTCTATAAGATTTTATATAAGATATAAGAAAAATATCAATGCATTTTGGCAACAGACCCACACACATTCAACGAAGAGAACATCAATGCATTTATGCCAAAACGAAGCGCTCACTCGCAGGAGGGTGATCGAACAATGCTTTTATGTGCAAACGATCACTGGTTTGGTTTAGTAGAATAAAGCCCGCCAGAAAGACACACGCCTGAGAGCACACTGAACACGTACTGGTAGGAAACTAATTCCGAGCGTGAAGGTGAAAATAATGGGATTAAATGTGTAAGTGTTGAATATTTAAATGCGTTAGTGCGTTAGAAAAATAAGGTACGCAATGGGAGTTAGCCTACGAGGATAACGAAAACGGTGTTGGAAAAGGTGCCTCCTGATGTCGGAATTATATTTCTGTAGTTTGTGAAAGTGATAAAGGCGTAAACATTGACGAAACGTTGCTCATAGATGTAGCCAAGAATTGAAATTGTGTAGCCATGGCGCTGGCAGTAGACTCGTACCTAGGCAGTGTATAACGGGTGGCAACTTTATGAATAGTATTAATCTGAGTGGAAATATTCCTTTTTTTTTGCGAGTTGGAGGGGGGGAGGGTTCATACGGCAGCAGCACAATCAAGGTTTGAACGGAGTAAACCTTCGTATGCTATTTTTACTACGTTTTAAGGCAGTAGTGTTTACGCAATGCATTTTGTGTTCCAGGGTTTGGGAAGGAGAAAAACAGACATATTAATATGAGCGGCCCGGACAACAATGGCATTTATTTTATCTTTTTTTACTATCATATTCTCATTTTCCTTTTTGTCAGAACAGTTTCTATTTTTACAATCTAGCTCAAGGTATAAGGAATGTATGCACAGTGTAAAAAAAATAAAGACGTTTACAACTCCCTGTAATGCCGAATTAGGGCGCAGCTCTGGAGGAAGAGGAGGGGAGGGTATGGACGAAAGGGTATGCCCCTCCTAGTCATGCGTACCCTCTCCTCCTCCCTCCTCATCTACCCCCGTGCTCCTTCTCCCTCCTCCTCCTCCCCTCCACCTCCTCCCCCTTGCTCCTTCTCCCTCGTCATCCTAACTCCTCCTCCCTCCTCCCTCTTCCACCCTCCCGCGAGGTGCATTATTGGAAACGTCCTATCATGCATCGCGCGCGTCACCGCGGTGCGTTATGGGACGTTTGCCATAATGCACCGCACGGTGACTCCGACGGCGACGGCGACGCCGACGCCGCTCATGCCGGAAAAAGTCGCCTAAGAGCTGCGCTCTAGAATAAAAATAATCCTTAAGTGTATGCAATTTACCCGCTCTAATATGTTTTAACCAAAATATTGAAAATCATAACCTTAATATTAAGTGGCATAAACTGGAGGTACCAGCCATTGTCAAATGTAGATGGCCGTAGTGGTGCAGCTGTCAGCTTTCCTATATTTCTCAGCAAACATAATCGAAATGACATCATACAACTTTTGTATCACGTGTAAAAGAAACAAAACTAAAGCAAGGGTGTAAGTGAAGCACTAATTATTATTAAAAAGAAAAACATTATAAAGTAGTACACCTTTTTTATTTTTTTTTTCATGCGAACTCGCTTGACTCGTGATTTTGATAACTGGGCCGATTTTTGACGGCTAACTTTGATTCAATGTTACAAAATTTTAGGCCGAAAACGTTAGTAGACAGAATCAGTTAGAGAATTTCACCTTAGAACGTCTTGGTTCATCATTTACCCCGTGGCCACCATCAATCGTTGAGTGCCAAAATGAGGCTGCGATATAAGATTTTTTAAGAGGCTAAGGTTAAGTAGAGTGCGCTGTGGTTATGAAGACTATCGTCTCCAAAACCAGTGCGCTTCGAAGGACGGGATGCGAATCTGTGTGCGTGTGCGTGTGTGTGTGTGGGGGGGGGGGGGAGATGTTACTGTGCGAGGAAACAGCGTTTATGGACAGTTACACACCTGAGAGGATCTTGTAACGTTAGACGCGACCTACATCAAAGAAAAAAAAGATGAATAACACAATGCAAAGGTCCGCAAACGATCTGTCACACAGCAACGTCTGCTAGAGATAATCGGGAGTCGAGAATTAGCTGTGAGCTGGCAGATTGCTGTGAAACCTTTAGAAATGTCACAAATTGCAGTGACAACAACACCTCATCCACCTGGTTTCAAGTTGACTGCTCAGCACCTGGGAACGTTTCTGAATAAATATATACTGGTGTCAGTAGGGCTCGCCTTTACCATACCAAGGCGAGCGTATACCTTTAGAAGTCGCGGTTGGTGGTAAGCCCTCAGAAGACATGTTGGGACTCCTCGCTTTTCTCTTCATCTTTGCCACGATCGCGGAAGGCCTTCGCTCAGGTAAGTCAGCGCTGTGTTTGTGTTTCGTGTTCTCTTCTCTGTGTCTTTTCTTTCGACGATTTCTGCCGTTTCCTATACATGCACTGTTTCATGTGCCATCTGAAAGTAGGCCTAGCCACGAAAGTCAGGCATTCAATAAATTGGCACTAATTTTGTGTCGTATATAACTTAAAGCGAAGTGAAGACCCCTGAAAGTTTGTGTCCTTTTTCTGCACTCTTCTATAATGCATGGAATTGATTATTTCATGATTATAGATTACCTTCCTCGACCACATAGCCATACATTGTGTAGAACACCAGCAGGCGTTAACTCTAGTACAAGGCGAAGGGAATACAGCTGAGTTTAGGGATGCAGGAAGTCGTTCAGCTTGCGAAGGTGGTAAAGCATTCGTCTCCGACCCGACAGGTTCTGGTTTTGGTTCCCTGTGTGAGATTACAATATGTCGGTCGCATTCTGAGTAAGTGCTCGTGTACATTGTTTTGCGGCTCTTGCCAAGGTAACCAAAACGGTTGTGTTGACATTTGCCGCCGGGTCATATGGCCACATGGAGGAAAGAACAAAGTAGGGCGTTTCATTATATGCATAGTATGCTCTATAAACATTCTATGCTTTATTGTATGTATTATAATCATTTTATGATTCATAAGATCTCCATGCATAAAAAGGTTCCTGTAAAGCATTTTTGAGTGAAATGATTAATGGGGCTATTCTACGCTTTTATAAGGAATTAAATGCATACAAAAAGCGCATATATGTGACAACAAATGTACCTTCAGGTTCGCAGGTCCGTAGTTAGCTTTTCTTTAAGGCAATTCGACCTTAATTATTTCAACCACCAAGCAAAATAGTTTACTGCCTTATGGTATGCACAGAGCCACGTCGTGCAAAATAGTTTACTGCCTTATGGTATGCACAGAAAAGTGTGCGGACGTGTGCGTCAAGCCCTCTTCTTGTTTTATTATATCTGCAAGAAGTGTACTTTCATACCCAATAAAAATTGTGAAAATGAGTATGTAAGAAAATTATTGAACTACGATATTTCCAAAACAAAATAAAATTTCGAATAAAATACACATCCTTCTTCTTTAAAGACTGGTATTATTGCAGATTTATTATTCGGTATATTTAGTGAATTCCAGTAATAAACGTTTCGCGGAATTAGTCGCGGGGAATTGCACGACAGAGCTTGAACATTAATTCGAGCAACAAAGCTAGATCCCATTGAGTCCGTTGATCTAAAGTGATCTAGATAACTCTGCCGTAAAACATGATATTTGTTCCATTGAGACCTGTTTTTTGTTTGCGAAATTGACGCAAAGAATATTCGTATTTCGCCTTCCTAAAGGCACATTTGTTTTATTCAGTTTTCTACCAAACGATCCCATTTGCGACAGCGGGCTCAATTTTTTTGTAAAATGGGGGAGACGGAAATGTAAGGAGTGAGGGACCGGCACCGCAATCACCTCAGACAAATGAGCAATCTTCGAGAAGATATCCTAAGAAGTGCTGAAGGCTCAAACTGCAAACCTTAGGCACCTTCGTTGTGAATACCATATGCCACAAGGACAGAGTACACCGTACGTCTCAGCAGCCCAAAGGCACCAGGAAACCGTCTAGCCAGCGCATCTGAATTCAATCTACGCACTTCGGCATGACCTACACGGGGTCTATAATTCCCTTCTTCTGTACAAGCGCTAGGCCTCGCTTTAGGACTGTGCCTAAGTCACTTCACCTTTCGCCTAATGTCGCCCGGAAATGGAGACATCGTGCATATTAAAAGGCATGTTTTTACTCTCTTTTACTTTTGTTCATAAAACATGATCATCCAAACTTTTACAAAAAGAAAACAAGTTGGACTCGTAGGGCTGTAATTTACTTGTCACGGACATGAAATTATAAAGCTCTTTTTAAACTTCTCAGGACAAAGTTGTACAATATTTATTTATTTAAATACCTTAAGAGCCTTGAGTAAGGGTATTACATAAGGGAGGGGGTTAAACAAATAGCAAGGTTAACATTTGGCGGAACTAATCAATGTCTTGAACAGAGACGATGGCTTCGGGCAGGCCGTTCCAGTCCATAGATGTTGCCGGGAAACATATTTAAATGAGCTGTGCAACGATTTTAACGTTGAAAGAATTGGCGTTTTCTACTTTTGACAGTGTTCACCTTGTCACAAAGGACAGAAAACACACCTCCTTCTTTCGAAATGTTGCGATTCCGCCGGGTAATTGCGAAGCAAAAATTAGAACATCCCTCAAACCAGCATCCACGAGCGGCAGCCATGAGAAACAGAAGGCATGACGTCAATGGGGAATCTTGTAGAAAGATAGCAAGTTGTGCGAACACCTGCTCGATAAAAGGCAACTTTTCTATAAATCTTGTCGTTCCAACATAAATATAAATGCGTCAAAAACCTGGTATCATCGACAAAACTTTTATTATACGGAGTTTCAGTGGCGCCATCTATCCTAGGTCCACAAAACCGTCAGCAGCGGAACAGCCGCCAGAAGCCGGAGGGGGAGGGGGGACAGGGCCGGACGGGTATGGCCGGACCCGGATGAGACTTTTCTCCTTTCACCATATTGTTCGCGCTGCGCCTGGCAGCACGTGGTCACGCGGTTGCAAGCCGATGAGTTCTCGCTGCTTACTGATGGCTCTAAAGAGAGAGCATCACCGGAACCCCGCGCCTTCCCCATTGGCGTCACAGCGCACGTGACTCGGAAGTTAGTGAAGGAGTTGAGAGGCGCCGAAAACCTCAATCTTTGTCAATTTTTAAAATAAAAACTAGGACATGCAGGCAAAAGCGGTTTTTAGTTCTTTTCTCAGAAAGGTCGAGACACCAACTCCCAAATTATTTAAGCTAACCAATATAACTGTTGCACAGTTCCTTTAACGAATGCTCTATTTCGAGTGAAAGAAAGGTCAACTTTTGCATGATGATCAACGCCGGGTGATATGCGATGAGGTGGCAAGATGAATGATTTGTGTAGATGACCATCGAAGTAAAACCGGTGGAAAATACATCATATAGCGACGCGCCTGCGTGAACACAAAGGGGTTAGTGATAAATTTTGTTTAAGTTTGGCAACACTAAAAAACCTAGAGTATTGAGATGTTAGAAAGCGAACGGCACAATTTTGAACTGATTCTAGGACGGATACAGCGTATTAAAGATAGGAGTCCCAGACTGACAATGTATATTCTAGATTTGGACGCACCAATCTGACAAATTGGTGTCGCAACACAGATGGGGACTCGAGACGAAGATTACGAATAGTGCGTACATTCTTAAACCAATATTCATTGTTCTCTTGTAGCCCGGGAAGAAAAACTATGTTTTAATCCGTTTTGCGATACACCTGGGGCTATAAAATATGTATGCTTAAAACCTAACGCACATAATCTCTTCTAGTTACTTCTATTCGCTAATTTAACCTTGTGAAAAATCTCCCCTTTCGCAAGGTAGTCACTTGGGTCTGGGTCCTTGTTGCGTCTTTTGATTGTATTACCTCGTCTTCGTCTTTGTTTTTTTCGGCGCTTTTATACCTTTTAACACTCCCCTTTCCTCTGCTTTCCATTTCGATGGCCAAGCGGCGTTAATCTTCATTCCACACTTGAACAGCCCACGCTCTTTGCTTCTTTCCTTTGCCGCTTTCCCGCTGAGTAGCGTCACCTACAGTAGAGTATCGAGCATGTAGTCTGCCTTGATATGACACTCGAAGAAGTCGTATATGCAAAATAGGCTAAACATAGGAGAAGGCACTATCTTTTTTAAACAATTTTTTGACAGCTGCGACAAATCAGCTGAGAAATGGAAAAGAAACAACGTTTATTGTGGTGTGATTTAGCATCCAGCACATTTCCCTGTTTAACCGTTAGTCAGGAAAACTAAAAATAACTTATCGGATTGAATGAGAAGTGAAAGAACATATCAAAAGATTTCTGATATAACGTCAGGAAAAAAAATACCTGTAAACAAGTCATTTTGTATGAAATCAGGTCATAATTATATTCGCCGGCTCCTGCGGCAGCTGAAAAAGAAAGCTACCTTCGTAATAAATTTGAAAGTGGCACCTTAATGTTAAGATGTGAACTGTCATTTTCTCTTGGTGGGCAATGATTCCTGTAAATTAGTAAAAGAACAAATAGTGATTTTTGGTGGTGACCGGAAAAAGATTCGTATACATCCGATGTAATAAACACTTAAGACAGAGCCATAACACAGGTTTCAAACGACACAGTTTCGAAAATTTATTTTTTCTATTTATACATTCACGAAGCATACATGTTTTTTCTCGGGGGCAAAGAAATGGGTAGTTTGATAATACAGTCGGAGTTAAATTTATTTCAAAGCGCTTATTAATATCCAGCTTTGTTTGTAGTAAATGCGACGAGTCAGCTATGCCTCACAAATAATTAGATGTTTGATATTCGCTGAAGCAACTCCTGAAGAACGATTTAATAGTGTGTTGCATATTTTATCTATTATCACGTTTGTAGGCTGAAATTAGCATTAATTACCCTGGCGTAGTGAAAAACTAAAAATATTTTAGAATGATGTAAAAAAAAAACTGCAGCAATTTTTTTTAGTGTTACAAAAGCACTTATGCAAATAAAATATTTTTTTTATCACCTCCGACGCAGGCCCATCCGCAGAGTATGTTGTTTATCCAAGACTCCTGGAAGCAAGAGGAATCAACGGAGAAAGAATTCTTCATATCACTGATCAACTTTCTCTTCGTTTAGAGAAAAGCTCTGCGATCGCCGAAAAGTTAGTTGTATCGACTCTTAATGGCGTTGAGCAAGTAGATACTATTGTAAGTATTTTTCATTATTTCAAAGAATCTTGAGTATATTTTGGTTTCATGAATTTGTGTTTTTCCCTGTGAAACCAGCATTTGTGTATACAGCAGTGTTTAAACATCCGATACTCGAATGCAAGGGAGCATTACGTTCTTATATTGTAAAACTTCAAGCAGAAAAATATTGATGTTAAGTTTCCAAATAAATTATCACATAATGAGTGCATAGCCATTTTGGCTTTGAACCACACATTTGAAATACAATAAGACATAAAATAATCGGACTTCCTCAAATATTTTAGCTTATAGTGTTATTTTGTCTTTATCTTAGTTGTGCATTAAGACATAAGATTTCTTACGAGTAATTTCGTTTTCCTTCCTTGTGATATGATTTGATGTTTAACGTTGGCTTATGATACTTCCTACAAACCTTAAAGGCCCCTCCGAAGAAACGTTCAGATTCCAGACCTGTATGGCTGTTTTTAACGACTCTTGACTTCGGCTTTAATAAAACAAAAACCTATTAAAATGTACTATACATATTACAGACTGAGCGCATTGCTGCGACCATAAATCAGCCAATCATATGCTGCTACTACGTTTTCTTAAAATGCTAAAAAAAGCTAATTTAAATTGTCATCCAACTGGAAAAAACGTTTTATATATGCTCGTGTATTTCAAGTAAGCTTGCCACTTAAAGGTCCAAAACTGGAATATGTTGTTTAAACATTTCGCAACAACCTCGTCTTCATTTCACACAACATGAGTTTTAATTAAATAAGTATATAAAAAGATTACAGTCAACTTGACTAAACTTTTCACATTTGTTATTTCATCCGCCTTTTCCGGTTTCTTATATTAATTTGGCTTACAACTTTAAAGTCATTTCAACAAACCTTGAAGCTGATAGTAAATTTCGTCATTCCGCGTAAATTCCGCTTATGAAAAAGTACCACTTAAAGCATTGTTTTTCTTTTCTTTTTGCTATTTACCTTCAACGAAAATAATATTCAGGTTTATAATACAAGAAGGAAAACTGCAGGAGCTGTCTAGGACACATCATAATTTAAACGGTGAGGCAAGGATAAATAAAACAAAAAAACAAGAACGTTCAAAATCTCAAAAAACTTCCGCTGAGCCACCAAACTTGATGGAAATAAATAAAGCATAACCTTCAAAGCACGAAGACTAAACACTCAAGTGTGACTTGATCAGTTCTCTGGATAGCGTTGATGATTTTCTGGAACGCATCTACAATATATTTGTTTAACTTGATAGATAATCTCGGAGAACTCGCCTTTCGATCTAGAAGTCTCAACTTCATATTTGTTTTCTGTTTCGAGTGAAATAAATGTTGAGAGTTATGAAATGATACTTATCTATATATTGACGTCAACTAAGTTTTGCTGCTGGGCATTTCTGCAACGAACAATGACGAATATATTTAAAACAAATATTTTCCGCGGGTTAAAGACAAAATATGTTGCACAGGAGTTTGAGTACTAACGGGGTGTCTCGGTGAAAGCTATCGTTTTTAACGCCATGCTTTTCTGCTCGAATTACTCCAAGCGAAAACGCCAATTTATTAGACAGGATGATATGTAGCTGCATTCAAGTAGTGGTGCCCTATATTTTTTCAGTAAGGTTTGTGGTTGGTTTGCCACGCTGCATATCCGACCCGGGGGAATAACATGGATCAAGCTAATTGAACAAGCAGAAACTACATTTCATTGGACGAGAGCGAGACGATCATTGCACTAACATCGTTGCCAGCGGCACATGAATCCTGGCAGGGACTGCTTGTGCACGGCCTCTAATCTACCCTATAAAGGCGGCGCGCGCGATGTGCGAGTGGCCTGTTTGACTCCACCGCCACGCGGGAAAGTCCGCCAACTGTACCCTGTAGTGAGTGAGGCATATGGGCTGGGAAGCCGCCAGGGTGGCCATAGGCTGCACTTGAATTAGTGCATCATGATTGCTAACACGAACCCTCGGGCGTTCATAGCAAAGCGGTACTCACACGAAGGCACTTGAGCCTAAGCAGCGTATCGAATTGACACTGCCTGGCGCGAAAACTCGCATTATTTTGCGACCTTCTTGCACGAGGCGAAAAACAAGACGGTTAATCTATGCACTACTTGCGCGATATGTGTACCTTCAATCATTCCAACCAATAAACACATGAAAGGATATAGAGGAACAATAAAAGCGCAAACCAGTAGCTCCAGATGAATGTGCGTATGTGCTGAGGGGAGGGTAAAGGATGGAGGCTTGGGTGGAGTCTAAACTCAAAAGAGGAAGTTAGGATGCGAAGAAGGCCAGTCCTTACATTTGAAGTACTTCCCCGCGATTGATGATTCTAGCAAAAAAGACAGGAACGGGCGATTATTTAAAAAAATACACTATACAAAAACGTTTTGCTTGATATATATTTTATTTCTTACATATTTTTAACGTTTTGTTGGACTTTCTAGCACCCTTGGATATTGTTTAGACAAACCTAGTGTTCTATCTCGGCTTACCTTCGGCATAGTAAGCCTGAATTTCCCGGGAAAATATTCTAAAAACGAAAACGTTATCTTTTTTAAGAAATTTTAAATATCACGTTGCTAAGTTCGCACTCACCTAAAGTGCTTGGAAATTAGCGAAATAAAGTAAAAACCCAGAAGCTCCCTCGAGATAATTTAAAAAAATAATCTTATTGCTCGTATCTGATTTTATTTTTTTTAGGTGGATGGAAAGGAGGTGGAAAAGAATATTTATCACGATAAAAATCAGATGGCAGCTGTGTCTCTGTCAGAGGAAAACGGAACTGTGCAAGTGGTAAGTGCACAACATTCACCTCTCTTAGCAGACCCACGTTTAAATTTCATAGTCCGTGATCACTGGCGAATTCAGAGCGGGAGTCCGGATGTCCTGACCCCCCCCCCCCCCCTCCTTCCCCCTCCGTTCATCTCTTGAATTCCGCATGTGTAAAGCTTTGAGGACGAAGGAAGGGGGAGGGGGTACAAACATCTCATTCGCTGGCCCCTCCTCTGGAAACGCCTGCATCCCCCTGTTTATAAGGCATGTGAGATGAGAAGGGAAAGTTTGAATTTAATGTTCTCACAAGGAATTACTTCCCAATATAATGAAAATATTTTTTCGAACTGCAACAATTTATGCCAACATTTCAGTCCGTTGTCAACGTTATTGCACGAAAGGGCTGGGTTTGGATAATTTTGTTTTGTAAATATATTTAATTATTTGTCGTGTATGAAGCTCGTGGACAAGATCACTAAAATTCTCGAGACTTTTCTGGAACGACCAAACCATAGAATTTATTTATGTCAGTAATAGATGATATATATATTATATAGGTGAACATTTCAACCTTCTAAGTGAGCGACAAAAATGAAAGACGTTTACGACACTCTGTAATGCAGAATTAGAGCGCAGCTCTATGAGGAGGAGGAGGGGAGGGCACGGAGGGGATGGTACGCCCCTCCTCTTCCTCCCTCATCTACTCCTCCCGATGCTCCTCGCCTACTCTTCCTTTTCCTCCTCCTCCCTCTTCTCCTCCCTCCTC
Source organism: Ixodes persulcatus (assembly GCA_013358835.2). Taxonomy (NCBI): domain Eukaryota; kingdom Metazoa; phylum Arthropoda; class Arachnida; order Ixodida; family Ixodidae; genus Ixodes; species Ixodes persulcatus. Next base: position 115,728 of record JABSTQ010010531.1, read on the forward strand.
GTCCCCTCCTCCTCCGTCTTCCTCCTCCCTCTTCAGCCTCCTCCTCCTCCTCATCTTCTTTTCTCCTCTCTCCTCCTCATCCTCTTTTCTCCTCCCTCCTCCTCATCCTCTCTCCTTCTCCCATCCTCCTTTCTCCCCTCCTCCCTCCCGCGCGGTGCACAATGTGAAACGTCCCATAATGCAACGCGCGCGCCGCCGCGGTGCATTATGGGACGTTCCCATAAGCACCGCCCGCTTACGCCGATGACGACGCTGACGCCGACGCCACTCAAGCCGAAAACGGGCTCCTAAGAGCTGCGCTCTAAAACCTCCCGACTGTAGTAGCTCCCATTAATGACCATTCTTAAAATATTCAATTTTATATATGGTTGACGAAGGAAAACACTTAACCAGTTACATACCCTACTGAAAAAAAACATTTGACGTCTATATGAAAGTAAACGGGTTCATAGCGGTAACAGTTTAGCTATACCGGTCACCAGTTTGTCAAAGGGGTCGCCCGTATGGCTCAAAGGGGTCCCCCCGTATGAGCCATAACGGTCACCTATTTCGGCAAACAGGTCACTTCTTTGGCAAACTGGTTACTCGTCGGATCAAATGGGCCACTCGTTGAGCAAAGTTGTTGCACGTTTGCTCAAACCGGCGACCATGTTGCACAGACGGGTGACCGGCAAACTGTACAGGTTTGATCCAACGGCTCTCCGGAGCCCGTTTGATACTGAACGTACCAATCGGCGGCATGGGCGCGTCTATTTTAGCCGTGGCAGCCTGTTTCCGGAAAGCCGCGGGAGCGCCGGTTTATCGGTTTACAATCGTCCGCGGAATGCATGTAATGATATTTATATTTTGATTGAGCTGATGTTCGCTTATACTGCAACTGCAATAAGCGATTTTTTTATACGTAAACGCTCGACGTTGGCGAGCCGATATTTTTGACAGAACTCTAAAATTTGGCTTTCTTTGTTGGCTCAATTTACTTTTTCAGCTCGAATCTCTCACGCAGAGGACGCGACCGCGTGAAAGAATATAATTTCTAGACTCCGTTTCACCTCACTTCAAGATTCAACGAAGGTAACGCGCGAACACGTGGCTTCAAGAACATCGCGCATTGCGAGAGCAGGCCCGCCGTTGCAGCAGTCAAATTACGAGCTCGCGCTGCGTGCTTTTTTGGCTCGGGCGCAAGCCGAGCTTCTGACCGACGCCATTTCCAGCGTTCCAGCGTGCTAAAATGCGCTCGTTTCGCCTGCTTTCGGAGGCTGCAAACACTACGTGCACTGGCAATTCGAAGAGAGGAGAAAAGCGCGTGTACAGCGGTGGGTGCACCCTCTCCACTAGCATTGACTGCATTGCCACAAAAAGCCAACAGCAAGTTTTTTTTGTTTTTTGTTTTTTTCTTTTTTATAGAATGCATGAGGAGAGGGTTTGGGGCGGGGGGTCCCGGTGTCCTGCGACTTGACCTCGCCGTCGCCTACTTCCTCCTCTCTGGTCAGCTCTGTCACGTGACCAGAGAGAGGGGAGGGCACGCTACACGCTAATAAGCACAGATCCGGCAGCGCGCGTTGGCAGTCACTTTTTTCTTTGTCTGCTTGTTGTCTGTTGCAACCTCGTTTGTCCTGCCTGCTTCGATCTGCCACCTTTCCCTGCGGCCTTGTTAGGATGTCTCTCGACAACGTATGGGATGTGCACCAAATGTTAAAAAAGTCCTAAGCGTATATCGGCAACAAACGATTCTTCAAAGAAGTCAGGAATCCTTGCGGTTTGGCTGGGTTTGGCAAATGACAGCCTGTGCGCCGCATCGTGTTGAAACTTCAAGGAGCCTTTTTAGTGTTTGCGTGGTTGTCCTGCTTTGGCCGTGTCGACATTTATCTTGGTTTACATCTTTCAAGTCCGCTGTTATTATGGTAAGTGCATTCCTACCTACTTGTTGGCAACGACTGACCGTTTTTCTACGGTACACGTCGAGATTATCTATAAAATTATGCAGCGTCTGTTCTCACGGCAGCCAGAAGAGTAATTTTTCCGAAAGTCTGCCATTATAGTCTTGAATTCCTTCGGTTCTTGTTTACTTTGCAATCTTCTCAGTTGTATAAAAGCTTAGAGTGCCTCCTCACATTTCACGGATCGCTTGCACGTTTGTACTTGTCTACGCAATAGGCTGTAATAAACGTTTTTATGAGAATTGAAAACAATTTTTTTGTGTCTGTTTTCCTGCCCATTTGCAAGCACCTGCGGGAGCACATTTTTTCTACGTGTTTCCTCCCTGTTATAAATAGGCTTATGAGTTTCGGGATGTCTTAAATAAGTTTAAGATAACCAACCTTCCGGACGATACCCATTTAGGGCTAGCAAATAATTTGCCTATCCCAATAGCGCGTTCAAATGTGTGGTCACGTAACTGGTCGAACGGGCACCTGTATCGAACGAGCACCCGTATCAAACGTGCACCTGTATCAAACGGGTACCCGTATCAAACGGGTGCCGTTTCAAACGGGTACCCGTATCCCATAATCACGTTTGATCCAAACAGATCGACAAGTTCGCCACCCGTTTAATTCAAGCGGGTCGACCATTTCGCCACCCGTTTGAACTTCAAATGTGTTTTTGTTTTCGTAGGGAATTGAGCACACAAAGCTCGTGCAGCAACTCAACAGCAGTTTATGCCTAACGGGTTTTATAGTTGGGACTAATGTGGTGGTTACCTTTACAGAACATTCATTGAAACTCTCATTACATGTTAGCAAAAATTTATGCATTTAATGCATAAAAGTTTAATTTTACAATAGTTACATTTCATACACAAATGCTGTACAAAGTACAGAATAAAATTATATGAAGACTGCCGATAAAAGTGGGAGGACTTAAGATATTTGTCCAAATAAAGAAGTGACAATAACTAGCAGTAATAGTTTTTATATTTATATATATATATATATATATATATATATATATATATTAATAGCAGCCCGGGGGGGGGGGGTTCTTTAAACGTGCATCACGCAGTAGTGATCACACGAACACACTGTTTTACGATACTCATCCAGTTCGAAATGGCCAGTGGCGGGCAGGAGGTTGAGGCTCAGAGAAATGTTGAAGCGGCCTGGCAAACTACCTCCCCACCCCTTGCACGGTGGTAGTAATCCGATCGAACGCCGCCCGAGTGACGCTGGCATATAGTAAGTTAAGTTTGTAATTGCCCTGGAGGTTTATTTTCTGGGACGGAGGAATCGCCTCGCAAAAAGCACAGAAGCCGACACAACTCGAGGTCGAGGAGCGTTCTACCATACAAGTGGCGTCGGAAGAGGAAAAACGGGGGAGGGAAGAGGGGAGGGGGAGGGGGGGGGGCCCTTCCCCTCTTTCAGATATAAAACGGGGAAAGAGGGCGTGGTCGAGCTTATTTTAATCTGAAATTATTTATGCCTATGCATAGCTACTGTCGCTCTTCACTGCAAAAAGATCGCGTAGATGGTCATTGTTAGAAACTCGTTGTCAGAAGGCACTACTCGTCACATGCTTAGTGGTTCGGAAGTTCAAAGCTATGCCTTTAAAGGGGCCCTGCAATCATATTTAAGCGTCTTCCTTTTTTGCGGTTTCCACGTCTCTTGGGGTTTGGGAAAGCCAGCGGGCACGGAGAGAGTAACTAAATATCAGTGCGTCATATTTATACCGGACGACGCGGAAACCTCCTCCGCCTACGAGGGCGACCCGCGTTGCCGAAAGCGCGCGAAATGTGACGTCATTGGTCCTGGGCTTACTACTGGTCAGAGACGCTAAAAGCATTTTTTTTAGTCGAGATACAAAATATAAGTTTCGCGAACCGTTTCAATTATGTATGAAACTAGTTTTTGTTCAGTATTTCAGATCAGAAAAGAAACAAATGCAGTTTGTTTCTTTTCTGAAAAGTACGAAAACAAGAAATGACCCGTCGACATACCCGCCACCAAGCGGCGGAAAAAACGGCGCATACTAGAAAGGAGTAGTGGAATCAGGCGCCGAAACGGAAAGGTCCCGGATGTACGCGGCGGCGCTGAGGTCGTATACCGGCTCGAGGATCCAAGCGGTTCCGAGCGTTCCGAAGGCCTTCGGCGCGGGCCCTGCTGGCGATTTGGCCATTTGGCGGTATGGCAGCGCGAAGTGGCTCCCGTTCTGAACTGATCTTTACCCCTTGTTTGTCTGTCGTTGTGGTCAATGAAGTGTTATGCCGAAATAGTCTTTAATCGCGCAGCAAATGCATTGCGAGCCACCCTGGCCGCCCGCTTCATACAGCCTATCCAACACATGCTTTAGTGGCGCCCTCTCGCGCCGTCGACACGGAGCGCGGCAGCCGTGAGCGCTTGATGAGCTCACTACCCCTCCTCTAGTTCACGGCCACTCAAGCAAGGACCTAAGACGTCATGAAGGAGGTTATTTTTTGCTTGTTTTTGTAATCCTGATTTGTCTATACCTTTTAAAATAAAGCGAAATTTGAGAAAAGAGAATTTTCATTAAGTTACTACGTTCAGTGCGCTCAAGTTCGGTGCAAAATAAAAACCAGTAAAAAAGTAATTGCAGGGCCCCTTTAAGACCTAAATAACTGTGCCAATGGTAAAAAAATAAAAATAAATAAATAAATGCGGGGATAAAAAGCTGGAGAAAGAAAAACACTATCAAGAACTCGCCGGATGTGTTGTATTCTTGCACATTCAGAGGTTCAGAACTTCGCAACAACTTTCTCCTACCAAAATGTGTACAGGCTAAAAGAAACACGTCCCAGGAACGTGAAGCGAAACAAAAATGTTTTTTTTAATGACGTGCTGAACTTGAACAATATTAAAAATATTCTCCCATGAGTTAATTTATTCCTTAACGTGAAAAAACAATAAATACATTATTTTGTATTCTGCAGATGGCAATGATATGTACTGTCTGTGGTGTTAATTTAAATGCAATACCTCAAACAACTTAGACGAAAATAAATACCAAGTTAAGGGCATAATTGCATGTAGATACATGTTTGGACATTTCTTCGAAACTCACCTTGAATAACAATAGTCATATCTTAAGACGACACTTATCTAGGCTATACATAGATCATTTTTAAAAAAGTTTAACATCTCTACCATAAATAGTTTCGGCTACATCGCGCTTCAAATCTGGCATAAACGATAATCGTCAAAAACCCGTCGTCCTTCCTCGCTCCTTCGGGAATTTATTTCTTTAAAACTAAGCATGCCAGAACATTGAAATAAACGGCATGGTATTTCGTAAAAAAACGGAACACCGCATGTAAAATTTCGAGAAAAAAAATTACGAATGTAACTCACTACTTGAATTCAAATGAAACCGTCCGCCGGTCTTTCGAAGTTCGACGAACGTCGAACTTTTACCCTAACAGTTCAAAGTTCGTCGAACTTCTGACTTTTCAGGATTCGAAAGTTCGAAACTTTTTGAATTCCATTGATAAATAAATTCGAAAGTTTGAAAATTATCGATTTCCTTAGCATATGAAATTCGAAAGTTCGAACATCTACAAACTTTTTAGTGCAAGAAATTCGAAAGTTCGAAAATCATCGAATTTTTTGGTCAGTCAAGTTCGGAAGTTCGACAAGCATCGAATTTTGCAGTGTGATAAGTTCGAAAGTTCGAAAAGGATCGAATATTTTAGCGTAATAAGTTCGACGGTTGGAAAAGCGCCGAACTTCTTAGCTTAACAAGGTCGAAAATTAGACTTCCGTCGAATTTTACGATATAGAAAATTCGAAAATGCGAAATCTTTCGAACCTTCCGAATCGCTTGATTCGATCATCGAAATTTCTATTCGAAAAAAGTTCGCGGCATTCCTAGTTGGCAGTCACTTTTTTCTTTGCCTGCTTGTTGTCTGTTGCAACTTCGTTTGTCCTGCCTGCTTCGATCTGCCACCATTCCCTGCGGTCTTGTTAGGATGTCTCTCGACAACGTATGGGTTGTGCACCAAATGTTAAAAAAGTCCTAATCGTATATCGGCAACAGACGATTCTTCAAAGAATTCAGGAATTCTTACGGTTTCGCTGGGTTCGGCAAATGACAGCTTGTGCGCCGCTTCGTGTTGAAACTTCAAGGAGCCTTTTCAGTGTTTGTGTGGTTGTCCTGCTTTGGCCGTGTCGACATTTATCTTAGATTACATCTTTCAAGTCCGCTGTTATTATGGTAAGTGCATTTCTACCTACTTGTTGGCAACGACTGACCGTTTTTCTACGGGTACACATCGAGATTATCTATAGATTTATGCAGCGTCTCTTCTCACGGCAGCCAGGAGAGTATTTTTTCCGAAAGTCTGCCATTATAGTCTTGAATTCCTTCGGTTCTTGTTACTTTGCAATCTTCTCAGTTGTATAAAAGCTTAGAGTGCCTCCTCACATTTCACGGATCGCTTGCACGTTTGTACTTGTCTACGCAATAGGCTGTAATAAACGTTTTTATGAGAATTGAAAACAATTTTTTGTGTCTGTTTTCCTGCCCATTTGCAAGCACCTGCGGGAGCACATTTTTTCTACGTGTTTCCTCCCTGTTATAAATAGGCTTATGAGTTTCGGGATGTCTTAAATAAGTTTGAGATAACCAACCTTCCGGACGATACCCATTTAGGGCTAGCAAATAATTTGCCTATCCCAATAGCGCGTTCAAATGTGTGGTCACGTAACTGGTCAAACGGGCACCTGTATCGAACGAGCACCCGTATCAAACGGACACCTGTATCAAACGGGTACCCGTATCAAACGGGTGCCGGTTCAAACGGGTACCTGTATCCCATAGCCACGTTTGACCCAAACAGATCGACAAGTTTGCCACCCGTTTAATTCAAGCGGATTGATCATTTTGCCACCCGTTTGAACTTCAAATGTTTTTTTTTAGTAGGGTATTGAGCACACAAAGCTCGTGCAGCAACTCAACAGCAGTTTACGCCTAACAAGGTTTTATAGTTGGGACTAATGTGGTGGTTACCTTTAAAGAACATTCATTGCAACTCTCATTACATGTTAGCAAAAATTGATGCGTTTAATGCATAAAAGTTTAATTTTACAATAGTTACATTTCATACACAAATGCTGTACAAAGTACAGAATAAAATTATATGAAGGCTGCCGATAAAAGTGGGAGGGCTTAAAATATTTGTCCAAACAAAGAAGCGACAAAAACTAGCAGTAATAGTTTATATATATATATATATATATATATATATATATATATATATATATTAATATAAATGATCGAATCTGTCAAAGGCTGTGAGGTGTACATGACATCGCCCGTCAACATCAATAATTTTATTTTATTCAGGGGCCATTTGGCCAAAACAAAATAACATAACTATGTAATTTATCTAGTATAAGACACACGGAAGAGTTCGCTAAAATATAGCGAAAATATTATCAAACACTCTGCCATAGAAACATGCTATTTAACAAAATAATAACATCAAAACACATACAATTGCATCTGTCAGTTCATACAAAATACAATGCATTCAAAATGAAGTTTATACAAAAAAGGTTCCCTCAATTGTGCATACAATCGAAAACACTTCTCTAAGGTAATTTTTCAATTTCGACAAATAACAGAAGACCGTGATCAAATTACAAGCGAACATTTTTATGTCAAGGGTCCCTACAATTTAATGCTACGTCATTAACACAGAATAGCTTGCTCATATATTTTTTTTTTGCGCGAGTAAAAAAAAAAAGAAGCTTTAAAATATGTACCAGGTTTCATAACGCTCAGAATAGTTAATTTACCTTTGCTTTCATCAAACAACTTTGTATTTTTTTTATATCTTTGTAAATGCCTGATTCGTCAATTAAGTCATCGCTGGCTTTGAAAAATTTGAACTCCAACCTAAATAACATTTATTTAACACCTGATTACACAATTCAATCTCGGAAGATTACCAAAACCAAACCGGAGTGACGAGTATATTGATAAAATGTCGCATTTTTAAAGAACAAAATCCGAACGAAAAACATCTTCAAGAGACAACGATTCCGCCCCACGGCCATGTGGCATTTTTTTGTTAAGTTGGATGTATCTGCACATTTGGCAGATTGGGTTTATCGCCTTATATGTTTTGATTGCTGGTATTTTATTTCGAAGCTTTGTTACTTCCATGCTTCAAGTATATCCTATGGAGAACAGATCCTGAGCAATACTACTTCTTACTTCTTCCGGAAACATGCTATTCTGTCCTCACGTCTTTTGGTGCTACAGGGGTCTACAAGATTATGTAAAAAAGAATCGCAAATTTTTGTTCCAAGACGCAATTTTCATAGGCCAGTTTCACGTTACACACAGGCCGGTGCATTGGGACGCACACTGAGGATTGCTCCTCTGCCACTGATGGGACAATGTGAAGGTGGATGTGGGGCACACAGAATCTTTGAAATCGAGGAGCCACAGGAATACAAAACCGATTATATAGGTGAGACACAGCGTAACACTTTTTATACTAAATGACTTTCTTCCTTCCCTTATCATCACCAGCCTAAAGTGGAAAAATACGACATGAGTTTAAATAACACAGAATGTTTCAGAAAGGTCCGCTCGGGTTTCATCTAGATAGTACAACAGCTCATTCTTTTAATATGCTTCCATTTTGGTTTCTAAATGTTATTCCAGGGGGCTGTGGGTGGCACATGGAGCGATTTTCTAAAACTAAGAATAGATAAGGCGGGAGTTCGTTTGTTATAACGGTATGTCCGAATCATAAAATACCTAGATGATCAAGCACGTTAACCAATGTATGTTTATGTACGACTTTGCCGAACTTAGATGCGACACTTGTCAACGAAATACATTCACTCATTTTTCCTCTCCTTTCCACCAGTTAATGCATAATGGTACTTGAAAATACTACTGATTCGTACAATACCTTGACACCGACTTGAGCGGTCTTCCTAAAATGAATGTTTTGTTGAACGAACCTGCACCTGCTACTAAAAATGGAACCGCGAAGTATAGAACGGCGACGTTGACGCGATTGACTGCCATGAGCAATCCGGGCCTCTTTTTTATAAAAAACGAGTGGATCATCCTTAAAGTGTTCACAGTTGCCGACAATAAGTTAACATATCTACCCCTGCTATAAGATGAAACACTGTTCTTTGAGTGAAAGGCAACACCGCGAACACCTCCACGGTGTTATTTTTATCTATAGATCAGCCAGCCTCGCGGCGTCATCTAAGAATGATTAAATAGTTAAATGTTTTCTTTTACAGTTCCCATGAAGCGAAACATCTTCGAAGAACGACGTAAGTAAAGTCGCCTTTTAAAGTCTAATAATTCGGTAGGTTTAAATATACAATGATTTGTTGCTGCAACAGCAATGAGCGCAAGTCTAGATGCTTACATAAATCGGAATTATTTTGCAATATCCCCTCTGACAAGTAGAAAATTCTAGATAATGTGACACGTTCATCACGATCACGGTGTCAGTGCTTCTCGTTTGATGCCTACAGTTCAGTGCCGAGTAGCGAATTTTGTTGCGTAAACGGATGGCTTATACCAGCTCATTTTATTTTGGACTGTAGTCCCGAGTACTTTGAATTGGGTAAAAAAATAAACAGGAATACACAGCAATCTCCCGTTCGCGTTACCTGTGTCTCACACTGTGCACATTCGTGACGTGAATTTTTAATATATGTAAAACTCTTTTATTATCACAAAATTATTTGAATATGTGAAGGGAACGCCACCAAATTGTTTAAAATAAAAGAAAACTTAAAATATGTACAAAAACTAGATATCATATGCTACACAAGCTGACAAAATCACTTACGATTCGAGAAAGACATAAGATGCACTTGTGTTGATATGAATTGAGCCTTGTTATCTGCCAAAATCACTTAGGAAGTGCTGCTTGCGCGCTGATAGGTTGCTGTTATGTAATTGTCATGTAATTGTTTGATTTCTTTGAATAGTTTATTTTAGAAACGGCTTCAGACATATATAAGAAGAAGCCAAGTTGTCTGCTTGATGCAGAAACATAACTGTCTCTAATCGTGAGAGTAAAGCGCGAGACACATGCGCGAAAAATCCATCCGATCCGACGTCCGATCCTGCAGTACGACTGCCTGATCCGAAACATTTGGTCACTTCAGACGTTGGATCGGCGATCCGGCGTGCGTCAACGTGCCAGATAGTTTCGCACGGCGGACGGACTGTCGGAAGCGTCCAGCCAATGACAGCGCAGCTAGCGCGAACGTCATGATGACGTACTGGGTCTGGTGGGAACGAACACGAAAACGGGACGGGCGACGAGAAGCCGGACGAGTGGATCCCGCTGATTCATTCGTGAAAGATGGTCCCGGCAAAGAATGCACGCGCTAGCGAGAAACAGCTCTTAACTTCGCACGTGCGAGCTAAACTGTCAATCTGGGACCAGAGATTTATGAATGCGGACCTCCGCTGGAGTGCTTGGATCTCCTGGGTGGAGCCGAACGGATCGTCGTGTCGCATGTAAGGTCGGAAGCGTGTGTCTCAAACTGTCGCGTGCGGCAATTCGGAGCGGCGTTCGAACTGTCGGATCGGAAGTCGGATCGGACGATTCTGCCGTCCATGTGTCTCGCGCTTTAGTCTTGGACACATCTGTTTGTTGACGAGTAAGTTAGGGCTCACGTCAAAACATGGGTAGTGACATGCATTTGTGACGTAACCTACTTGTATCTGCCGCTATTCCTCAGAAATTGATGAAACGTAAAAACAAAATGTTACGCAGTTTCATTTGAACGTTCGATTGCGCCATTTTATTCAAATCGTTTTTCAGAGACCAGATTAGCTGCAGAAATTCCCAGCGTTTTTCTTGTCGAGGTGGCAATGGTGTTCGATCAGCACCACAAAGAGCACTTTAAGACTAAAGAGAGCCTGTTGCAATATGCTGCAGTCACTGTTCAACTGGTAAGACGTCTTACCTTTATTAAGTTTATCGTGCAAGTTTGATTTATTTTTGTGTGTGACACACTCTTGTCTCCTAGATCTGATGTGCGACAGCCAACAGTTCAAGCTGTTTTCTTATGCAGTTTTTTTTACATAATGAAGATATATTATCAGAGAGTAATTAGCAACCTTATAGTTGCTATATTAAATCTGATATGCTCAGTCCTCGTCATGTCGAAGAAAGATAGTTCAAGTTTGGCTTGCCTTCAGAGCGTTTCCACGAAATGTTCCCCAAAAATATTCACGGTTTCTGATTTTCTTTTTTTAATTTTAAACCCAATAACAAACACATTATCGGCACCAATAAATGCAGTGAAAATATTACTTAGCCGTGAGCAAGAAAACATACAATCTACCGAACATAAGAAAGGTCATGAAGTACTGACAAGCCACTTATACATTGGAGCTTGCTTCATTCAGGGCCAAAATAAGGTTTCCCTTCATATATATTCAATTGTTTATGCTTACGCGATAAACAAATGTTTATACGCGATAAACAAATGTTACATAAGAATTGCTTAGAAAAATAGAGTGAAAATATCCAAAAATAGCCTTACGTTCGTTGGCCTTTTACAAAAACTGGAAATGTATACAAAATTTGGGAAATCTAACAAAAGTATTTCGAAAATCGGGGGATCCGACCTGGTTTTTTATCTTAGTATGTAAGCAAGCGTCTGCACTATGACGTCTAACAAAAATTGTTGCTATTTGCGTATTAAGATGGTTTTGCATGACACAAAAGCCCGATGTGGTGGCTGGGGCCAACAATGTTTATATTTTACACTAAAGCGAAGCATTTCTTGTTTATTGGCACACATGTTTTTGTCAGCAGTGAACTTGAATTTTCAATTTGAAAAACATTACATGCAATTCGAGGAATATCATTGATAAATGAGGCGGTTGTGAGTTGACTTGGATTTTGCTACTTTATTTCATTTGCGTAAAACATCAATGAAATTGTATTGGTGTACACTTATTAACGGGCGTAAACAAACACATTATTAAATTTAACTTAAACCTCTATGAAAAGCCAGAAAACCGGAGAGAACTAAAAACAAGGGACCACACAAAATGGTTTTCTTTTGTGTGCTCCTTAATATCGGGAAAAAGGCAAAAACTAAAAACCTGCTAAAGGCGATGCACCCATGAGAATCATTTGTCCTGATATGAGACGAAAAAACCATACATAGAAACTCCGAAAGATAAAAATTAGGTGCAGTTAATAACGAAGTTTAATATTTTAAGTGATAAAAATATAGACTTTTCTCAAGCATGTACGTGTATTATGTGCATAAAACACCAACAATATTGTCGGCACTCTGCGCCGCATGTACTTGATGAGAATATCGGTAAGCGCAATATTAGGAAAGGCAGCTGGATGAAATCACTGTGGTTTTTGCGCAATCCAAGATGGAAAGAATATTTTGCAACCATGCTTGTAACTACCCAATAACAACAAGGCACGTAGTTGCGCTAGTTGGTGGTACATACTGTTTGGTGGGAACAACGCAAAAAAAAAAAAAAACGTAGGACCAGGACCAAGAAGACTGTCTGTGTGTTTCTTTGTCCTGGTCCTACATTTTTTGCGCTGTTATCACCTAACAGTATACCAAATATAAAACTGATCTGCTCGGTAACCATTGAAAGAAACGCATATAACACGTCATATATGGTTCCTCTATTTAATAATATATTAATATGTCATATAAGCACAATTTTATTTTATTGGGAATGTTTCAGTTGAAATCCGTGTTTCTCTTTTTATAAAAGTTTACGAACACACGAATTTTTTTCTTTTATCCAGCACCCTTGTTCACTCGCCTTGCCCTCAAAAATAAAACTGAAACCACGACAATGAAATATTATGCACAAGCGTATAGCAAATACTGATGACTCGGGCCTTCATTATTTTTAGAATGACAAACTGTGTCTCGTTTATTTTCACTCCAGCAAAGTAATACACAAACTAGGCTATAGTTACTAACAACTTGAGAAGTGCTAGTCATCTCGAGTCCAAAACATCTTATAACCGCCCCGCAGTCAATAAAATTGTTGCCACAGGCAATAAGATGTTTTAAAAACAATTGCCTCAGCAGGTTTGACTGATTGTTGAAGCCCCTTTAAATACGTAAAGGAGGCAGTTAAATTCACAATTCACTTCAGGATGAGAACGGTATGAAAGTCCTTAGTCGTGCTGCGTCCGGAGCAATCTTTTTTTACTTTTTATAAGGATTTGGTATCTCAAGACCTTCCTGCGTGCCCTCTCATCTAATAGCACGGCGGAAGGCAAACAGCAAGTGGTGGAGTCCGGAGATTGCAAAAAATGTCCCCCTGTCGTTCTCATCTCGTCACTGTAGGGAAAGGGCGTGGATAAGATGCTTTAAACATGTAGCGTAATCAACGCTTTTGCTTTGTTCAGCAATGTATGAAAATATCTAATAAAATTGTGGGCACACAGATCTCAAACTGGACATGTCGGATGAAAAACATATAAAAATTCAAACCGTATTAAGAGTCATCTTTTTTTTTTGTCCATCTTCGGTTTTCAGCATGTTTGACAGAAAACTGGTTTCCTGTTTGTTTACTTCGTCTTCTATAATGTTGTGCTTTATCTTTATTTGAAATTTAAATAGCGCATTTCGAATATAAATTAGTATATTCATATAAAAAAACTCAATCTATCATTATTTCATGTATTTTGGTAGAGCTTAAGTAAATTTTAGGTAGACAGTTTTTTCCGTAACTCAAATGACGTGCGCTTAGTCACCATTCCCTTGTTTCACATCGCGTCCGTGAGGCCCCCACAGTTTTCGCTTCACACGTTTATAGGTAGTAGCTCATAACCTTCTCTCCTTGGCGTCTTTACGCTGGGTGGCTTCGCCTACTCGCGAGTTCGGAAGGCGCTGAAATGAAACACTTTCTAATTTTCACCACACTTTCTGTCCAGGTCAACATGCGATATGACGTCACTTCGGATCCAAAAGTTCAATTTGTTCTGGTTGCTGTTATTGACTTGACAGGGGTATGTTGTTTTACGAGTTCTCTGAAGCAAACATATTTCTATGCACGCTCCTAAGAGGCCTGTCATTTAACGTCCCATTCCTCTCCAGGAGGACACCATTACGAGAACACTAGTGGCTCAAGATGAGTTGAAGCCACCCGGTTACACTAAAAGATATACGATATATGGAGAAACGTTGGTCAATTTGGCGAAGGCAGTAAATTTGGGAATGATCAATGTTACTGCAGACCTCGTCACCTTGGTTACATCGTAAGTACAATCAAGCTCAACGCAATATTTTGTTTATTTATAAAGGAAACCAGTAACCTCATGTGATTACCCAAACAAGGTATATCATAAAAAGCAGAGACATGTTCTGTTCGAAAGAAATATTTGCGGTAGTTTTGTACGCTCAATTAAGAACTCCCTTTTTGCTCTGCGCAGCGGGTTATCCTTCCCAAGATTGCCTTCTTGTTACCCCTGGTCAAACAGCCAAGCTAGAGGTTACTGCCCATACCTTGAGCCGCATTATCCTTAACCTCATTATGCACGTAATCTATTCATCCTTGCACGTAGTCCAGATATTAATGGAGACTAAAGTTCTGCATGCTTGATTTACAGTTTCTACCTGAGCCAGCCAGTAAATATTAAATGGCATGATCCAAATGCGACGTCCAGTTAAGAATTTATGATCGCTTTTATTTTGAGTCAGACGTATAACTAAATTTAACACATTAATAAAATGCTTCGTTTTCTCGAGCCAGCCTGTAATTCCCATGGTTCATTTCATCACAGGTCACAGCACGGTCAATAGACACAAATACGAACACATATACTGAATTTAGGCGATGACAGCTCGAACACAACAATGTGTAACGCCGCGACCTTGCTATTTTATCACTCCTTGATTGGTCCAGAACTTGTGGCTCTGGCTGCTCTATGTTTTGAAGTTTATTTACGCGTAATCGTGTTCAAAACACCAAACCAACGAGGTAACTAGTCTTAAGAGTCTATCGGGAATCGGTGTATTTAGCAATTTGTCGGTGGTAGGCGAATTCATTAATAACTTAAATGTATATAAAAAAACATCAAGAAAGGTGCCTCTCATTCCGCGTGCAGGGGTATTTCGTGTGGATCATTGAATCAAGTGTGATTATAATTTTTTCTCTTTAAATTTTTTAGAGATAAAGAAGCATGATGTTCACATTTGCTTTTGCTGTCCCTGAGAGCCCAAGAAGGCAGGGCGTCGCTCATGATGTTCACGCCTGAAGCTTCGAGTTTCGTACTTCAGGTTTCTTATTGGTTCATTCTGCAAGCCCATTGGCCGCGAAGCGACAGTTCGATTCATACAGCTCGCAAAGCCCTGCCTTTTATAGGTTGTCTGTTAGTGTAGAAAACATGGTTGAACCGTTCCTCCCTTTATGCAAAGAACGGGTAAAATTATGTGTGTGAATTGAATGTTATTTTATACTGCTAAACTATATTTGTATTGCCATCTTACGTTGTTCTTTTCTAGGACTGATCTAGCACATGTTCAACGTGGCACACTTCTTACCCGCGTCGCAGGTATATATAGACATTTACTCTTTATGCTGCATTTTATTAAAAATTGTAATAGTAAAAAACGCTCCTAGGTTCGTTGGTGTATGTAAACTTTTTTATTCTTCATATAAGTGCCAAAGAACTGGTGTATTAATTGCAAAACAACCTTAAATATCAAAAGTCCAAATTGATGCTTTTTCTACCGATACAGTAAAGGAATGAACACGAACTAAATAAATACTTCAACATGTAAAATAATTTTAGTATCTAAATTTATATTCATGATATCTCTTAATATAGAACAATTCAGGAGATATTGCGCGTAACCAAGACCAATAAAGTTACGTTTTTTATACGGAGAAAGTTTAGAAATGCATCCCTCAACGTGAAACGAGCATTGAAGGTTTCTTCTCTCAAACCCGTTTCAAGCTTAGCTTGCGTTATTTTTGAACCGCCTCAGAGGTCACCTCGCAACAAATATAGAGCGAATTAAAAATCAAGTGCTTTGTGACACGCGACTACATTTTCTATACAAACTTCACTAAAACTAAACAGAAACTAGCTTTTGAATTCTCCTGAGCACGGGAAAAAGGTGTTAAAGTTGAATTTTTTCATATCATATATTGCGAACACACAGGTATCAAATGAGGTATCTACATTCTCCCACCGTGCTATGTATCGAAGTTCGGATTAATCTAAAATGTTGAAAATGTTCGTTATCATACAAACTGACTTTCGTTTGGATTTGGTCTATTAAATTATAAGGGATCCAGATGCACTTACGTTTAAAGTAATAACTGTTTCTCATTATGCTATTCTACTAAATAGTGTTAGGGAGCTGCATTGCAGATTTAAACATAAGCTAATATTGTTTTGTGTGTGTATATGTATCTTTGCAATCATGTACCCCCCTCAGAATAGCTATTGGCGCAGCAGGTGCTCATGGTACTAAATTGATAAGAAATAGAAACGTCCGTGCTTTATACACAAATTTTTGTTTTTTCAATGTTGCCCGCAGCTGCTGCCTACCTCGGGGGACTGTGCAGTTACTTCCGTTTCGCCGAAACAGAAGACATGCCTCATACATACAGCATGGTCGGCCTTCTTGCCCACGAATGGGGACACTCGTAAGTAGGCGCATTAAAAAAAAAAAAATTACGGGCCAGTATTACCTTCAAAATTATGTTGTAATGTCTTTCTGGAGCATTAAAAGGGCAATGCATGCCAACGCTGTTGCTCCTTTGAAACGTCTTTTCTTTAATTCGTCGACTTTAGGGGTGAGAGAAAAATCGTCTGAATGAGGCTGACTTATACACCAGACAAAACAGTTTAGCACGTTTTCCATTTTCCACCTTTAAGCTTAGATCCCATGCCGCCGCTTTGGATACGTAACAGGTCCTTGTATGGCAACAAAATCAGCGAGGTGTTTCTTTGTCCACTAAGCACAGCAACATATTTAATAAAAATTGATCAACGGCAGATTCGAAGTCAGTGAAGATAAAGAAGAGGTTTTTTCGAAGGTTATATAATGATGGCGTAAAATGATGGCTTTTTGAATAAGGGGCTGGATAGACACCTTTCGCAGTCTGGTGGGCCGGTAAGAAAAAAGAGTAAGTATAAACGCGGAAGAGCTAATAAACCTGGGTAAATATTTATTCACAGAAACCAAAATTGGCGAAAGTATTAAAATACCTAAATTGTATGAATACGTATACTTCAGTTTGAAATGAGATAATGATGTTATTACTCAGTAATTAAGTCCACGAAAATGCACCCAGCGTAAGTCAAGGTGCATGAAAACTTCGGTACATTCGCGCAGTGCACAATACTTATTACAATGATGAAAGTCATGCTGACACAGTGTGCATAAGACCGCAAATAACATTTCAGATATTTACACAATTCAATATGAAGCAGGGGCCTGATAATGGTGATGCTGGTGATCGCAATTTACAGTAATGGCGAGTGAACCCCGTTGGGATTAATTTTCTTTAGCCATTTTCGGTATCTCATTTTGTGTATTTGGAGCACATGGCGGCGCCCTTTTTTAGGTGCACATATTTTTGCGCCGGTCGAAGCGCGTGTTCCGGAATTTGGCGGAGGGCCGGGCTTCTTTGGAAGGACCACGGCCATCTGTGGGCTGGTCGGAAAACTTCTACGGACCCGATCTGGTTTGCTGGCCGGAGTATGGAGACCCCGTGCCTAAATAAACTCTCGTCTTCCGAGCGTATTATATTTAATTATCAGCGAGTTATTCAACAGTCAATGACACCGTAATAAAACCCATAAGCGTACAATAATTATCGTTGCTGCAATTAGCCACACAACAAAACCGACAAACATCAGTTCTGCTTCCCTTCTTCCTGTATGGCCTTAGCTCTGATTACAGGTTTTTGCATGACGAGGAATATAATATAATATGGCGTCGCTAGATGTCATGTAAACAATAATATTTCATTGTTCAGCCGGAACATTGCCTATAAAAAAATGCTGAACAAGTGTCGTGCGGTTATACTTGCAGAGAACGGTAACGTCATTCTTCTTGAGCATTCGGTGTCCAGACCTATGTATTTCACACATGCGCAGCAGTTTTAGGTACCACTTAGGGTAATGTGTTCGTAGCTGTGGAGTTGCGGATCATAATCAAATTTATGTTAAAGATGAACGTTAGACGAGGTAAAATGTTGAGATGGCAAGCACATTATTGGAAGCAAACGCTACGACACTCAATAGTGTAGGAAAGGTGCGAACGGCTTGGCGAAGGGCAACAACTGGTTAGAAATGAACCGCCCGGATTCTTTCTACCGACGGCAGCTACGCAGCCCAGGTTTCTCTACGCCAAAGCAAAAATATGAAGATCAGAGAACTACCAAAACATAGGCGGTGTTGACTGGATGCACAAGGGGTATACTTTGAAACACTAGCATGGTTGTGGTTGTTGGAATTTGTTTTATTCTCTAGGGTTCAAATTTCGCGACAATATTTAACGATCATTGTACATGCAAAACATATTGGTTTCTACGCGTTGGTTTCCCAACCCTTTCAAGTATACTAGAGCGAGTATCCGAACCAAATGTTTTTTTTTACACAAAACTAAATCAACTACGCATCGCCGACTGATCAGCCTCCACCCAATCCTAGCGCTAGCAGTATGGTCCAGCTTACAGCAAACGAAAACTAAAGGTTATCTTCAAAAATTAAAAATCAGTTTATCTGAATTTTATTAAAGAAATATGACCTATTCCACCGTAGCTGACGTCGTTCATCTTTATGTATTCGTGGGCTTTATTGACCGCCATTTTAAAACTGACAACTTTTGAAAACTGCCTACATCTTTTTAGCTAGATGACGGTAAACTCTGGAACTCTGGCTTGTGCTCCGCACCGACAGCACTACATTTGGGCAAAGGCTAAGCATTCGCCGATGCGTAGTTGACTTTTAGCTATAAAAAGGCAGATCCCAGGAAGATATATTTACAATATCTCTTATAGGGGCAGCTCTTGTCATTTGGACCATGTTAAATCTTGCCAGAAACTTCCAATCAAAAACAACAAGCGGCTGGAGTGGGTGAGCTCAGAAAGCATTCATGATGGTGTAAAATCCAACCAACCTTACGATCTGTACATTGACGCCAAGCAAAATCCGGATATTCATACTAATCGTAGTTAAAAAAAAATACTGAGACTAGGCGGAGAAAATAGGACGAACACCACACCGTCGCTTGGGCATATAGTACACCTCATGGTGACGTCGGGTTGATGGTTTTTGGAGGCAAGGCGCGGTTTCTTTGTAGCCGCTTGGGCCTAGTCTACCTGGACAGTTTTGTGGGGTTGACAGTTGGTGCTCTTAGCGTGGTTACAGGAGCTGTGGCCTATTTAAAGGAGATGCGTGCAAATAAATTTTGCAGCTGTGTTTCAAGACAGTGTTGAGTTTGTCACTTTTTAGAGCGCAGCTCTTAGGGGCCCGTTTCCGGCTTGAGCGGCGTCACCGTCGGCGTAACCGCGCGGTGCATGTTGGGACATGCACCGCGCGAGCCCCTCCCCCCCCCCCCCCCGGAGCGGTGCATGTCCCAACATGCACCGGGCGAGCCCCCCCCCCCCGAGCGGTGCATGTTGGGACATGCACCGCGCGAGCCCCCCCCCCCTCCCCCCCGAGCGGTGCATGTTGGGACGTGCACCGCGGGAGCCCCCCCCCCCCCCCCCAAGTTCACGTGACCTCCCTCTTCGAGGTCACGTGACCCCCCCCCCCAGGTCACGTGACTCCACCCCACCCCCCGAGGTCACGTGACCCCCCCCCCGTGGAGATTGAAGGATGAGGGGAGGAGGAGAAGGAGGGGTATACCCTCCCCTGAGTACCCTTCCCTCCTCCTCCTCCTCAAGAGCTGCGCTCCAATTCGGCGTTACAGGGAGTTGTAAACGGCTTTCATTTTTATCTCATTTTGTTTGTTGTGTTTGCTAGTCTCGAGGTTTTGTTTTTTACTATGACCGTTGACGAGCCCGCCTTCGCAGTAGCCTATCTTTTAGTAACGATAATAATCTTTTTTTTCAGAAATGAGGTCGCCTCAACTATCGCGATATATTCATATCTAACTCTTACGCATTTCATGGCATTTGTAGATGCACGTTATACCTACATCATCTAACGATATATCGAGAACGTCAATAACAAATCTCGAAATTATAACTTTCTCAACAGGCTTGGAATGGTACACGATGGAGACAGAGCGGCGTATAGCACTCCTGCTTACAAATATGTTGTGTGTGACCCACGTGACGGCTACATAATGGCACCTGTTGCAAACGGCGCTCGGAATGGACAATGGTCTAAGTGTTCCTTGGCTCATTTGCA
Source organism: Ixodes persulcatus (assembly GCA_013358835.2). Lineage (NCBI taxonomy): Eukaryota > Metazoa > Arthropoda > Arachnida > Ixodida > Ixodidae > Ixodes > Ixodes persulcatus. The sequence goes on from JABSTQ010010531.1 coordinate 136,060, forward strand.
GGGGTTTGTCAGGTACGGTTTTCTAGTGTTCTATATTAGCGCTCTATTTTGTCCTAAATTTGATGCGCTCTTGTGTCCTTCGTTTGATGGTCCTTTATGCCCTTTTCTGATGCTCGTTTTTGTCCTACTTTTTATCACATTGACTGGGTTAAAACAGCGCAAAAAGACGAAGGACCAGTAAAAGGAAACACACAGACACACAGCGCTGTGTCTGTCTGTCGCATAGCGCTGTGTCTGTGTGTTTCCTTTTACTGGTCCTTCGTCTTTTTGCGCTGTTTTAACCCATTCAATATGACCATCAACCAACTCACCCAATTTTACACCTTGTTGCAGTTCCTTGCTACTTTTGATGCTCTATCATGACCTAAATTTGAGGCTCCGGTGTGGCCTTATCTTGACGCTCTATTTGGACTTTTACTTGTTGCTCCATTGTGTTCTACGTTTAAAGCTTCATTCTAGACTCCTTTTACTGGCCCACTGGGTCCTACGTTTGATGCTATATTATCTCCTACCTATGGTGCTTTTTCGTGTCCCAACGTTTATGCTTCAATATCTTCTCTAGTTGATGCTTCATTGTGTCCTACCTTTGATGGTTCACCCTATTCTACCTTTAATGCTCTATTGCGTTTCACCTTTGATGCTTCACTGTGCCCTAACTTTGGTGCTCCGTTCAATACTACCTCTAATACTCTATTACGCCGTACCTTCAATGCTACATCGTGTCCTGCCTCTGAATTTCCATGTTTTCCTATCTTCAAAACTCGATTGTGTTCTAACCTTGCTACTTCGTTCTACCTAACGTTTAATAGCCCATTGTGTCGCATTTTTAACGCTACATTTTCTCCTCACTTTTATGCTCTATGTGGCCCGTCTGTCATGCTCCATTGTGTTATAAGCTTGGTGCTTCGTTCAATTCTACCTCTAATGCTCCGTTGTGTCGTACTTTTGATGCTACATTGAGTGTTCTCTTTGGTGATCCGGTGTTTTCCAGATTGAATGATTCATTATGTTTCATCTTTGATGCTTCATAGTTTCCCACGATTTATTGGGTTCTAAATTTGATACTCAATTGTGTTCCACATTTGAAGATTCATTTTGTCCCCTCTCTGATGCTCCATTCTTTTCTATATCTGCTGCTCCATCCAATCCTACATTTGATGCTCCATTCTGGCCTACCTTTACTGCTCCATTGTGTAATAGACATAACGTTATGCAGTGTTAACCTCTCATGCTCCACCGCGTTCTATTTTTGATCCTCCATTGTGTTCCACATCTGAGGCTTCTTTATGTCCTCCGTCCTACCTTTGATGCTGTATTTTGTTCACAATAATGCGAAGGAGTGTGACATGCACGTTTCCTGCACATTATTATTTCGGCAGCCCGTAGTTGGAAGATGCGCCGATATCGTGCTGCCGAGATTTTCAAAATAGTGACGTAGCGTTCCAGACTAACACGTCTCTCTTTAAGGTATCAATAAACACAGGAGTTATGGCGCTGTTTTGCGTCCCTTTGAAATCATCTGACATCACGATCGAACCTCATCGATTAATATCGCGAATCCTGTTGGAATTTTGTGGATTGTTTAAAGTCCTCAAGCCTTAAATAGTAATTGCCGTTAATAATACCAATAGTTTGTGGCGCGTGATACCAGCAATTGAAATGATAATTCACAAATTTCAGCTACTTGTTCATCTTGCGGTGACCCTTATATTATAGTAAGAGATCAAGCGACTCGGTGTATATTTACCATCTTGTTGAATTACACGAGGCTGGGGCTGAATCATAGAAACATCAAAATTGAAATCGGAAGAAAAAACTGACAGGAAGACAGACTAAAAAAGGAACTTTGTGTTTCTGTCACTTTTTTCTTTTGCTTCAACGATTGAGGTTTATGCGTTGTCGCTCCAGTCTCAAAAAATTTATCAAGATCCTTTTTTCATAGCGCTCAGCCTGATAAATACACGATGAAGGCAGAACCCTTGTAACTCTCATTAAGAAAAAACTGTTTCGAACAAAAATTAAGCACCAAGTATATAGTAAAACAAGGATGCTCCAAGGAGACCTCTGTAACATGATGTGTCTCATTTCAGTGCGAAGCACCACGTTATGTCTAAACTTTTACGGTCTTACAAAGGCCTCATACCTTTTACTGTGGGATTAGAACAGTTCCTAAACCTTGCATTTCTTCACTGCTTCGGTGTTCACTAGAATGGTAACTTTACATAGGCTGGTACTGTAGTAAATTTGGAAAAGTTCTCGAGAAACAAAAATTGATTGTGGAAATAACGGGGCAATGACATTGGTATGTTCAATGAGTCGCACGCTATTGCAATCTTTGACAATATTATATTTCTTCAATATTGTAGACAAAAAATAAATATTCTCTATAAGTAATACTAGAAGTCAATCCAAACGAATATGTCGGACCTAGAGATAAAGAATATGTTTCTCAGTTTATGGCGAATATATTTAATATTGTTAACTTTGTTTATTTTGTGAAATAGTAAGCTTTATGCAGTTCTAAGCAAACTGATTCAAAAATAGGTTCATTCGCGCAGTTTTGTTGGACGGGTCCGTGAGAGGGCGGAAGAAATGAATGTCGCTTGGTGAACGTGATTTAACTTCTTTTAAAGTTTTGCAGCGAGGTGACGCAAGTCGCATCCAGATTCAAAAGGTTCTGCTTTCATTCATCAACCTTTCCAGGATGTTGTGGATGTTAGCCCTTGAACGTCATTCGAGAAAGATGGAATGCAAGGAAGTGTTTTGGGCCTACCAGTCCCTAATCTTCTTATGGAGCTGAAGACTTCGCTTTTTCAACGCGACGTGATAATTTTGTCTTGCGCTAGCGAATGACAGCCAGCGTTGTAAACGAGTACAGGTCACGTATCCGACAGAGAACTGTGGCCTTCTAAGCACGTATTAAGCTACGTCTAAATTTGTTAGTTTTTTTATCTGATAGAGCAATACGTTGGTGATTTTTAACCGTTCTGGAAGACGTGGTTTAATTGTGAGTTGTGAGCAATTCCTCAATATATTTATTTTTATTTGGTCAATATTTATCTAGAATTAAGCAGTACGACGCGGCAAAGTAACATTCTTTAAGCAAACATGGAGATTTGAGTATGATTATGCATTATTTATTTGGTTGTATTTTTTTCAGGACTCTAGATAACGCCTGCTTTGATCTAACATCACAGAAGAACTACACAGTAAACATGACAGATCTTCCCGGGGCGAACATGACAAAGAAACAGCTATGTCATGACACTTTTCCAGACTTCGGTCCTATGACTTTTTATGACGTAAGTTTTGCGTCCTTATCAATACCACCTAAAAAACGTCCTTTAATGCTTGAAATTCGGTGCACCGTAAACGAATTGAACGACTGATCTGGCTCAAATTTACGTGTTACAAAAAAAGAAAAACTCAATATCATTCGAAAAAAAGAAATATATGCTATGTCTGAAATTAAATGTTTTATAGTATGCTCCATCTCACAAGTCGGTTTCTCTGCTAGCAAAGATATCTATCTCACTAAGCTTCCGGCGCATGCATGGCGCCACCACAATTTTAATTCACAGGAGGGAGACGGCAATGCAAGCAAGATCTTTGAGCGTGACTTTACAGGAATAGAGCTCGGTGCTTGAGAGTAGTAATTCTTGATTTCTTAACCTTATTCGGTACTTTGTGTGCATCAAGAAACGGGCCCATACATTGTGCTATCAAAGCATTCCGCGACTGATTTCGTAGCTTAAATAGAAAGGGCAGCGCGTCATCCTCGCACAGGAGTCGAAGGCCGGGACACTGATGTCTCGTTAAACCAAAGATCGTCGTTCCGTGAACAATTGAAGCTGCGGTACACGCGTCACGCGTTTGTGTTCAAACCCGCGCAACCACAGTGTCTATTTCACCAAAGGTTTCAAGTCAGAGCGACGGCGAACATCAATTCTGCGTTAAACACGGCGAATCTAAAACATAAATTTTGGACATGATTGAGCAGGCTTATGCAAAGAAGCAGTATTTTTCACGAGGTGTTTTTTCTGGGACTCGTGCTTTAAGATTGGCAGAAGACATCTAGGAAATATAACGGTGATGTTCTGCCATTTATGAGGCGCCAGTGTTTCTCAATACACTTCGCAAATTCATTGAATTTAACATAAGCCTGCTACATTATGTCACAGGTCATTGTATTAGATTTTAAGGGTATGTCGCAGAGCTGATGCTCGCCCCGATTTGGTTTGCAGTCTATGGTGAAATCGCTACTGTGCTCGTACACGTGTTCACAAACACTTGCCTAGTGTAAATGTTCACTGATCGACTCCCTTTGGCATAAAAAGACACGAATGTTTCTGTCTTCAAGTACTGCGCACGTATCACCGCGCTGCCCTCACTTTTTTTGCCACAAAAAAGTCTGAATATTTTGATCGCAGCTCGCATTGCAGGAGTATTACTTCCGACTAGACTACACCAACAACACATTTATATTTGTGCATACCTCTAACCGTTTCACATTCACAAAGATAACAATTCTGAAAAGCACTTTTTAAAGCGGCCGAAGAAAAAACGTTTCTTAGTATGCAGTAAGTATCAGATGAATTGAGAACAATATAAAGACCTTTGGTACCAATATGGACAACGAGTCATAACTAGATCATGTTACGTAGTGCTGCATTATTTTAAAAAGGCCAAAACTTTGTTTACTTATTAGCGGCAAAAAGATGTTAGCGGCAATTTATTTCGGAAATACTCTTCGCTGCGCCGCCAGAGGTGGCGAATAAAAAAAACCAAAACGTCAATTTGCAACGTTGTCACAAAGTTAAGCATCTTTTTCGCAGAATACTCGGATGCTCCCCGAGTGCACTACAGTGTGCTGCTCTCAATTCTTCCGAAGATGCATGCAAACTGTGCTTACGGACGGAATGGAATGTAAACCCGGACACGTAAGTGCCACTTCTTTGACAACTTGTACAATAAACCTATTGACGACTCCAGCGAAATGCACGCCGCGTAGCGGGATAGTCGAGAAACTCCCAAAGTAGGTTATTTTGTTCAGGCCGTGTGCGTTCGCTACTTGTTTCGCGGAGAATATAGGCACCGAGAGCCTACGAAAACCAGGGTGTTGCCAATTCCTAGCACTCTAATACTGCTACGCAGCCAATCAGATGGCAACGCTAGCTTTAAGAACGCAAGAGAAGCAATCACGAAGGAAGACACGTGACCTTAACTGACCACGCCCTGTGTTTCTTAGGCAGGCAGTGACTATTGGCAACGTAGCTGTGCGTCCCTGCCTATCAAAATCGACATACGAGTCCCGGCATCATTATGAACCAGCGCACAGGTAGACAGTTACTCAAAAAACACAACACACAGAAAAATACGCTCACACAGCGCTGAACTATCAATTGATTTGTATATCAGTCTTCCTCTTCTTCGACCCCAAGGAATAGGTTGCCAAGGAAGAAAAAAAGGAAAGACAAGGCAAAGGGAGGAAAGGTGAAAAAAAGAAGAAAAGGAAATACAGAGATGAACAGAAATTTGTTTACCTCTGATATGATTTAACAATAAATTTTCGTAACTCTTGGACTTTTTGCATCACACGAACTATTTACGCCAAGAGTGTAGCCAACAGTAGACCAGCATATAACCTGGTTTATGTATGTTCGTGATTAATTTTGTACATGATTTTGTAATTTTTGTAACTCTTGAACTCGGCTGTATTAGTATTATTCTCCTTTATTTTCCTTTTCTTTGTCTTCTATTTTCCTTTTTCTGTTCATCTCTGTATTTCCTTTTCTTCTTTTTTTCACCTTTCCTCCCTTTGCCTTGTCTTTCCTTTTTTTCTTCCTTGGTAACCTATTCCTTGGGGTCGATGAAGAGGAAGATTGAAATACAAATCAATTGATAGGTCAGCGCTGTGTGAGCGTATTTTTCTGTGTGGTTGGTTTTTTGAGTAACTGTCTACCTGTGCACTGGTTCATAATGATGCCTTACCAACTCGCCCAATCTGCAGTACTAACCAGTCCCGGCTCAGAGATACCGCAACAAAATAATGGATGATCTAGTATGCGGATACATCTTAATGGTGTTCGATATTTTTTTCATCTTTGAGATAAAAGCTACAGCAGTTCATATCGTGTTTTACCATCCGAACTCCGAGTAATAGACTCAACAAGAAGTTCGTTCATATACACGACAATCGCTACAAAATATGATTCAATAAGAAGAACCGAATCATATAATTAGAAACTATCTGTTTCTTCATTTCGGACAGAACAAAATATAAGAGACACACTTATTCAAACTATTACCCAACAGAATGAGAATAAAAAAAACGCATAACTTTCCAATTTCTGGAATATGGAGTTGGATACCTTAATGAAATTGTTTCTAAAAATCTGAAATGCAAATTGCAGACAATCCCATATATCCCAAAAAACTGGATTCCAAAAATAATCCAGGCAGATTTGCACTTCCATAATCAATATAGCAAATGGTATACTGGGTTTCTCGGTAGGGCAGTCAAATAGAATGGCGTCAAAAATTCTCAGCTTTTATCACAATCGCTTTGTGATAGGCATCTAAGCTTCCTCTAAGATATTGATAAAACAATTTTATTTATCAAAAGCCCTTATTATCGCAATTAATTACGAATTCCCCCAAGAAATCGGTCTTGCTAACAAGTCAGGCAAACTGTTCACATTTCTTAAAGAATATTAGAAATCTCCACTACGTGAAGCATCCTGTTTATGACTTTTAAGAAGTGGCCGACGGCACGTGAGACAGCCATTGCATTGCGTAGATCTCCACAAGCCAAAATAGGTGCTTGTAAATACCGCTATTTCGCTTTGGCTACAATTTTTTGCGAACCTTAGCGGCGCCACTTTGTCTAAAATAGTTTCAACAGATAAAAATAAACCTTCTGAGCCGTACCTTGCGCTACCCGATGAATCCCGGTAACAAATTATAATTTTAATTTCATGATGCTATATTACTCCAGTGACGGTAATATTATTGTATAGTTTCGTTACCATATGGGGGCCCTTGCAGCAGCAAGTACCCCCATCGACTGCAATACTAAATTATATTAATTACCTTCAGTGAAAATATCAAAGATATTTTTTTCTGTTGCAGCATTGCGTGAAGCACAGATGCGTCAAGAAGTAGATGAAGGAATCACCGAGGATAGTTGTACCTGCAAGTCTTCCGAAAACTCCATATAAAGCAAGCATGACAAGAAGATTTACGACTACCAAACGCAAATAAAATTATCAGCATTAGGCGCAATGTTCCTTAAGCTTAGGACGTCAGGTGACGCCCCACGTTGATTGCCCTCACCTGAAAGTTAGAGCAAAGTTACTTTACACAAGAAAGACATCAAATAAATTAAAGTTTCCCAAACCACGTGAACAGAAAATACAAAAATAAAGTAATAGAAGATTTCTCACCAAACTGGTACAGCCAGGCTGTTGCAGATCAAAAAATGCAGGAGAGTTCCTGCGACAAATCGAATCTCCCAACATTACATCCGCGCACAAAAAACGTGTTTGAGCAAAGTTTTGTATGAACGTAAGGCCCTTATGTGTCTTAAGTAGGTCCCGTTTTACAATGTTCTCTCATCAAGGAGTCTGTGGATTTGTGATCAAATAGACATTTATCAACGGAAATATTCACCGCGCGTCTAGAACACGCCACAGTCTAAAACAAACTGATAAAAAAACGGTGTTGGAGCTTCCCTGCTGTCCCTCCTGACAACCGAAATTGGGAACTGAAAGTTCCTAAAAGTTTGTCGATAAATTATAAAAACACTCACCTTAAAAAAAAGCTTCGAAGAAAAACGGACAAGAAATTAGCGGTTCTTTCCGGTGTTCTGCAAGTGAACGTAGGCGACAGCTGGGACGCCGCACGTACTGTTCAAACAGATAAACCACATTTATTTATTTATTTGACTACTTATCAATATCACTAGTCACCTGATCGTTGGAAAAAGCAAGGGCAACAATGCTTTGTTGACTGTTCAAGCCGCTATGCATAATTTTGGATCTTTAACAAGCGTACTGCGTTTGTTTCTTAATACGTAACCACGCAGGTAAAACGACCGCTTTAATAGAAACAGACCGAACCGCGACTGTGAATACCAAGGTCTGAATCTAGCGCAGCAGCGCGGGATTCCTTTTATGTTACATGGCCGAGTTATACTTGGTTTTATGCTTAGTGCACAACGTCATGAGAGCTGCTGACAAAAATATCCGACATGGTTTTGCAGTTCACTTCTCCGTGCTCTCGCCCACATAAAACTTTAGATGAAGCCACGCGCTCAAGCAAGTAGCTTTTACATATTGTTCACTGGGCATAAAACAAAGTATAGTCGGAAATTAGGTTTTGTGTGCATTTAGACCGCACAAGGTTAGTCAACCCTAACGGGAATCTCATGCTCCTGCATTACAGAAAAAATTGTACCGAAGAGTATGATTGCTAGCCTGGCGTTTTTAATATGCCTGACGTTGTTGTGATGCAAGATCGCACTTCTGTGCAATGCTCATCCAGATTAAAACGTGCAAGCGTGGGGATTTAACTTAGTATCTGGGTTCTACAGCTCAATTTCTCGTTCTACGGGTTTTGAGCTGCGGTGTGTAAACACATTCGGCCACCTATCTCACCTAAAGCCGATACACAACACGATGCTTTGGTCGTTGATATGTTAGAAATAAAGCGTGATATCTACCTCCAGCCTGCTCTGCTTCCCGGCCAATTTTATTTTGACAAGTCCGCTGACGAGACACCGAAGTGCTATCGAAGGTGAAATATCCAGGTATATTTATATAGAATAGAGTGCGTATGCGCATCCCTGCCGATTGATGGATGATTTTCTGCGAACGACGATACCGTCGATAACGCATTGCGCCGACACCTCCCGCCATAATTCTGTGCTGTCTATCCCAAATAAAGGAAGTACACAGCCAATTAAAAAAAACTTGTATAGCTATAACCTGCCTTGTTGTCATATCTAAATCACTGGATCTGGGAAAGTAGCGCCATTGCCTTCCCACCTGCTAGCCAGACACAAAAAAAATACCAACATACAGACGACAGAACCTCTCAACGTGATTCGCTCATCGCTGTCGGTCGCCATGGTGATAACCATTTTGATCCTTTCGAAGTGTCGAAAGGATCAACGGCCCTTCGAAGCTTCGAAAGGGTCGTCAAAACCAGTTGCACCAAACTTGCTATGGAGTATCATCGTACTGAAAGCGTTCCTCAGCCAATATGAGCGTCTTTAGCACTGTGCATTCAATAAAGTTTTCACTGCTTATTTCCTCAGATCTCTTACAATTATGGTGCTTTTCTTGCGTGTTTGAAGACAGTAAAGTTATTTTTTTCCATGCCCCCAAGCACCGACGCTGTGTGTGATGCCGTACATCTTCGTACCCCCATCACACGCAACATCAGTGATTGGAGGCATTAAAAATAATCTTACTGTCTTGAAACACGCAAGAAAAGCAATATTCTTGTGAGAGATCTGAGGAAATAAGCATGAGTGATAACATTGTTGAATCCACAGTGTCAAAGGCTCTCATATTGGCCGAGGAACTCACTCAGTACAATGGTACTCCATAGCGATCTTGGTGCAACTGGTCTTGACATCCTGTTCGAAGCTTCGAAGCTTTGAAAGGGTCCAAAGTGGCGATCACCATGGCAACCGATATCGATGAGGCAATCACATTGATAGGTTTTGTCCTCTGTATGTTGGCATTTGTTTGTGTCCGGCAAGCAGGTGGGAAGGGAATGGCGCTGCTTTTCCAGATCCCGCAACTTTAGTCATATCTACAACTCACACCTTTTGATATGTGATTTTGCAGGATTACATCTTTTCGAGAACAGCTTTAAAGTTGCAGACTTGCACCTTTCTTATTGTTTTAAACTCCTAACACCTTTGTAGTCTGTCTCCATAAAGCGTCACGCCTGAAGTATTGTTGCCTTCCTTTTTGTAGGGTGATATATTTATCTGTTGTGTTAATATTTTTGAAAGGCAAATAACTACTTCTTCGGAGAGCACTTGAGCTGCACAGAACACTTAAAATATGTTTCATTGTTAGAGAGCGCTCTAACATAATGACTAACATTCAAAGGGTCATGTTCAGCGAAATTGATTTACGAAATGCCGTACATGTTTGCTTTTTAAAACAAAAGGTTGATTCAACCAAGAAATGTACCGCCCTACACATAAAAATAACAACATTGAAAGCACCGTGCCTATACATTCACTCTACTTTGAAACATAACTATATAAAGTTCGGTCGAGGTACACGCTTGTCACTCAAGGGTGCACATATATTCGGGCTGAGCTGAAGGTCATTTAATTCACTAATTGTCCACAGTACACGTGTTCCACTGTGCAGAACAGGTGTGCGAAACGAGGGACTCATATTAGAAAAATACACACAAAGATATTTCATACAAAAACATCACAATCAAGCTTTGACTTTGCAATGAAACACCTTTTCATGATCAGTTGTGAATACTCAACAATACAAACCACTAAATTCAGGAGAGGCGCGAATGATATTCTAATGCAAAGGATTGACTTACAAGTTCAGAAACATTATAAATAAACAAAAACACGATCAAAATAAAACGTTAGTTTTACGACAGACCATTAGTGAAGAAATGTTTTGGTGACTCCCTCTTTTTGTTTTCGTTAGCGACGACTTGACCCGGAGTTTCTTCGCTGCGACGCCAAGAGTGTTAATCTTGACTGCTTGTTATCCTGTGCAAATTAGTTTTGATGGTGTGTTTAAAAAGTACAATTGAAGCTTGAAGTAATCGCATTCTTTAATCCTTTGACGCCCAGCGTTCCCCAGGAGCAACAACTGAAACATGATTTTTTATCTCCCCCGAAACCCGCGAATCTATGCAATTAGCGCCATCAGTCGCAAGGCCGAGGCGACCTGAGCTTCCAGAAATAAAAAAAAAGAAGGCGGCACCTGTCTGCTTTCACTCTTCCGCTACACGTGTGTGGACCGGCGAGCGACCTGGTCTCACCACTGTACCAGGTGAGCGAACATCGATGAAAACAAATGCAGGATGTGATAATGAAACAAATCCTTGATGGAAATCTCCTACTGATTGACTAAAAGAGACGTATGTGCAGTGAAAATGAACTTACAGTTTGTGAAAGCTCACTAGCAGCCTGACAACTATGATGTTGCCCAGGAGCAACATCGGGCATATGTGGGTAGCATTGGCATTGGTGACGAAAAATTTGTGGCTTATTTGCTATGGTTCCCCCGCGGCTAAATTGTTCAAATATGAATGACTTTTATGGTTAAATGATTTTTTTACATTAAATAAGAAACAATATAAATATTTATCTCGTGTACAAGCGATACTGCACTCAACTCTGCATGAAAAGAAGCCTTTATCTGCTCCCTTTCCGTTCTCAAATCGCACAAGTCGTGGCACACGTGAAGGCCAACCCTTCGAAGAGATGGTCAGACACATCGGGAAATCAAGAGGCATATCCAATCAAGATCACTCGGCCACTAAAGTCGAGACCGACAGATGATGTGAGCATAGGCGTACCAACCGGGGGGGGGGGGAGCAAGCTTGCCCCCCCCCCCCAGTTCTCAGAGTGTGGGAGGCAAGGCTTGTGTTTTGCCCCCCCCCTCTCCCCCTGAAACAGGCGCCACTGGGCAGGGCAAACTCTGGCCGGCGGCGACCAAGGGACACCAGGGCACCACCCCCAGGCCAAGGGTGGGGGGTCTGGTTTGCCCCCCCCCACTCAAAAACAATTTGGTACGCCACTGGCCTCAGTACACTGAAAAGAAGAACAGGTGCAAATACAGCAAAACTGGTCCCACGTTCCTGTACTGAGCAAAATACGAGATGCACCTGTGCTTCTCCCAAGTCGCAACCGTTTTCACTCGTTTCACGTGAAGTAGTGCCGCAGATGCCCAACGTTACTCAGGAGCAACATATCATTATGCGTTCACAAATAAAGGTAATTTTTTTCTGAGATCAGGTTATTGTTTTTTGTTTTTTTTTCAGTTCTAAATCCGCACCAAAGGTTGTAGGCGTGCGGGACTTAATGTAAAGTTTTGGGCATCAAAGGGTTAAATAACACACTCAAAGTTGAAAATCTAACAATGCTTTTACCTCTTCAATGGAAGCAGAATGATTTAAAATAAAAGCGTCATATTAGCGCTTAGCCAATCACGAATGTCCAGCAAGCGACCCTTTTGGTTATCCATGTCACAAAAAACTCAGAATGTTTTTTTCTTCAACTGAGACGTCTTCCTTTGTGCAATTATCTTCTACCTGAATTTTTTCCTCCTCACCCCGGTCTTGATAGTTACAAAAAATGATTAACTATCACCAGTTCTCCTGCATTCTCCGTCTTTTTGTCGACTCTATTTGGTCACAAAAAGGTGACCTGTACTTCACCACTACTTGGTGTAAGCAATACACATACGAGTGATGTGTTGCTGCTGATTGTAGGTGTGATGCTGTACAATACCGACGTTATCCACAAGTTTTGCACAAAGTTTTGTAATGTAGTACCGGTATCTGGGTAGTATGACGTCACTTGTAATTTCCAGTAGTCATTGCTTAACGGTTTGGGATATATACCTTCTTCATAAAAAAGGAGTTATCAAACTCAGAAGGTTTTTGAATAGGTTACTGAAAGGATGTACAATCAGACGACCCAGATGCTGCTATTCCAAATCGCAACTTTCCGCAAAACAGGTTGATTACGTCATAAGGTAACAAAAACGCCCCTGAAATCGATCGTAAGAGGTGTTTTTTTTTAAATTTTGCTTTCATTGAACAAAGTCGATTCTACCCCCCTCCTCCACATTAAAAAATAAATAGGCAATTCATGGTAGAAAATTGAAAATCTATAACACATGATGAACCACAGGAAATCAGCTACTTATATGATAAAAAAAAATCGTCAAGAGACTTGCCCCCTGCAAGAAAACAGAATTGCTCACCTGACGACTCTCAACACAGCTAAAGCTAGATGGAAAACGGCTAAACTAGCGAAATTTGTGATATACAATCTCATTACTACTTTAAGAACATGATGACACCAGGTCTCAGCATCGTTATATTCGGTTTGAAAAATAAGATGATTTATTGAGGCACCCTTTAGCACACTTCATTTTATTTCATTTATTTAGACTCAGGAGAAAATTTCAATTGAATTACATGAGCGAGGATTCTCAGAATGAATGTAAAACCGCATTACATGTAACTGTTACAATATACAAATTCACTTTGAACATCAACAGCATAGTATAGAACATCCCAGACACACAAAAACGGTCCAAATCCTAGATTTCGCTAAAGTCCACCTTCCCCTCAGAAAAAATATAGAGTACGACTCACTTCTTTGTTTTTAAAGTGTTAGCTAGCCTTACTTCGGAGAATCGATACCTTCATTTAAAAAATACTTTTTTCATCGAAACATGATACTTAAACGTTCTTGAATACACCAAATCACTGTCACAATTCTGATTCAGACGGCGAATTTAAAAACATGTTATTACATTTCTTTCTGAATGCCAGCTCATTCTGTTCTGTTGCCTTAAATTCCAGTAGGGCGTTCCACTCAGACATACACAACACTAGCGGACATCAAAGAATAGATTTCTACGAGATGGAAATAATTCTTTGTGTGAGTTATCGATTCTTGTTGAAATATGTAAAAGAGGAGCACAAATGATTGACTAAATGTGGAGTCATGTAATAAATACGACGAAAGAAACATGCGCGATATATTTCTTCGTATCTCGAGAGGGGATAAACACAAATGTTGTTTTAAACACGTGATACTCATTTTATCAGAGTAGATACCACAAAAAAATCGGGCGTCTTAATTTTGTACTCCGCTCCAAAGACCCGCAGACCCATGGGGTTATGAAACTATGTGGGTCCCACAGAAATTCTGTGGGTGTTCGGGTCCCTATGGGTCCCGCACAGTTTGTTTGGGCGTGTGGGTCCCCACAGAGATTGTGTGGTTGTATAGGTCCCCATGGGTCCCCACACAGTCTGTGTGGGTCTATGGGAGCTGTGTGGGAGCTGTGTGGGTCCTGCAGAGATCCCATAGGAGCTGTGTAGGATCATAGTCCTGTGGGAACCGTGTGGGTAACCCATAGGGTTTCATAACCCCATGCTCTGTGGGCAATCTGTGTGGGGACCTGTGGGGGAATGTACGCTTGACACCGTATTTCACTGCAGACCATTGCCAAGAACTAGTTGGTTCTATCTTTATTTACGGCTTGGCTCTTCGTTTCGCTTGGTATCGCAGGTTGTTTATTTTTTCTCCCAGTATGTGGTTCACTTTTGCTGTCGTCGACACTACCGCAATGACATCTGCATGATGTTTTTGGCAACGGAGCTTCATCACTAGGCATTATAAAAAATACGCAATGACGAAATATTTAAAGGAGCACAGCTTGTAGACGTAAGGCTTAAACAAATGTTCATTTATATCACCTGCCACATCACTTTCGTGAATAGTTTCATTTGGAATAGCCTTCAATAATGACGTGCTTGAAAATTGCAATTGAGATATGCCCTATAAAAGCAATAATTAAAAGGTTAATTAACAAATCTTGGTTAATTAGTCAACATTATGTGACGGTTATCCCCTTATCTAATGTCCACCGAGCCCCACAAATACACAGTGAAAACAACATCCACAAAACTCTCGCCCCCTTTTTTAAAAAATAAGGTTTGAATTAAAATGGCACAATTAGCAATTGTCGCCATTTGAAAGTTTAGTTTGTTACGTCCGGTTTCTGGTTTTGACAAGTATCGGGCTCATCAAAGATACCGTCACCACGTCACCGTTTTCCACAACCAAAATCCCTAGAGAAATGTGCTGGTTATACCCTTAATGTCATTCTTTTTCACTTATGCCCGACTGCGCCGGCCACCAGCAAACGCCAGGCGGGCCGCGTGTTTGAGACCCCTGACATATAGTGCCCCTCTCCTATTTAATACTATAGCAAGCCAAGATCAAACTATTAAAAATAAGTACAATGCTAATGCAGAATTCAGTTCAGAGTAAGTGACTAGGACATCACATATTATAACCCTGCTTTTTTTGTCACTGCACAACAAGTACTTAGAGCTACTACTGTAATTTTTCACAGTACCTACTGGGAGTTCACATTGTTCCATGGGCACATCAAGGTGACCAGATAAAGTGGCATATCGTGCTGATTTATTACAAAGGCATACCTGAAAGCAGTGGCTTAAGCATCTCTAAGAATCAGCACATAGACACACTTGAGTCAAAAAGAAGAAATCAAAAAAGAGAATTGTTTTTCCAATGAAGAAATTTTCGCAGAGCCTTTTTTATTGCGAAGACATCAGATAATATTCCGGGCCACTGTGGCATGTATGGCAACTGAAAATGATTGAAATAAAAAGGCAATGAAAATGTCCATGCACTGTTTACTTCATATAGCCAGAATAAAGGCCAGTTGCACAAACAAATTATCTGGTGTTTGCACAAAAAGTATAAAAAATATAGCTTTTGAGTTTTACTGAGGTTACCTAATCTTCCCATAATTTTACTGAAAGCTTCCACCATTATGTTATACTTGTGTGCTAAATCCCGTCAAAGTCTACTAAAGGATAAATTTATGCGGTCCATCCAAAGACCACCAAAACATTGTGAACTCCCAGTATAATACCAACTAGCTGCCAAGATAATGCCTTGATTGAGAAGATTTTTCAAATAACTGCTTAGGTTACGATTACGTCAGATAATTTGCACTCACCTCTTAGGAATGCCACTTTCCTAGGCGTCATAGGCGGCCTGCTGTCCTTGTTGGCATTGGCGTTCGACGCCACTCCGGTGACAGTTTTCTGCACAAGGACACTAGACACCCACACAGCAACAGCCAGGTTCTTGACAGCGACGCTTGGCCTTACGTTCTTGTTCAGTATGCTGTCGTCCCAAGCTTTCCTTGTCACCATGACGTCAACATCGTGGAAATGCATCTACAAAAAAATTAAAAGAGGAGGCGAAACCGATGTATTTGGTGGAGAGGTCCTCTTTTCATGGAATGCTTCTTCCTGCATATTGATTAGGGTAAGCTTTCGTTAGTTTAACCCCTTTTTTAATACAATCATTTTCAAACGTCCTCGGAAGCGCCCTTACAACAGTTCTACGCTGCTCGAGCTATCAAGCTCTTTTGTTCTGTCTCCTAAATATGCCGCTGTCGAACTAGAAGGGGCACTGGGTTGCAAGCTCTCTTGTAGCGTCGGCTGCTGGCGAAGATTATTTGGCCAGCTCGGAAAAACTCGACAGCACGCTCACTGGCTGGATGCATGCTTTGTGATTTCACTCTTCCCTTTCCAGCCCACTTTGCCTCCGAGCCCAGCTCCTTAGATGGTGTTTCATGATCTCCCTCCCCTCCCCTCCTCTCCCCCTGAACTTTTCGGTCGGCGTGATGGATAGAGAGCATGAGAAGACGAGCCCACCGATTTCGATAACCGGTGCAACGCGTGCCACTTTTTCACCGGTGCTAACGCACCGGTGAAACTATAAAACTAACGCTTTAAAAGAAAAGAAGCTACTTTATGCTCCAAGATTGCAGGAGTTTCATTCACATGTACCCGGTGAACGTAGGAAGTATAGGCCCTTTTCAAAACCTAATCAAGCAACATTGACGGTCGCCATTTCTTGGACACGACAGCTGTGATTGGATCAAAGTTCACGTGGAACGCTGACGGTGCACTCACGTCCTATCCACGTCAATCACAAACGCGGCGCTTGTTTCCAATGCGTACTCAGGATCCGCGTTTAAGAAATGGCGGCCTTGCACATGCACACACTTCTGAAAAGGGTTTATTGTATGGGCCAAAGGTAATTATTGGGGATTGTAACGCTCCAAGTCTTTCTGCCTTATGCACTCAGAATGTTGCACAGAATGTTAGAGATGCAAGTCTAAACTTTCTACAAACATATGTCGTCTTAGATATGTTTTTCAGGACATTATAAGCACCACTGCTGGTGAAGTGATGCAACACCAAAAAACAATAATTTATGATTATAGTGCTGAAAGAGAGATCTCATTTGAGCAACATTTATCAAGATCTACATTGTCAATGACACATTGTTAAGGCCTTTTCATAATGAGGACATCCTGCAAGCATAGAAATGCTTTCTATCCAGAGGTATCTCCTATAAAGCCAACAATTACCAAATCATCCTACCATATCACCTTCTTCTATAAAGTTTAGGAAGTGATATCGATCCGCCTCAGCGGGTGCTTTAGCAGCTGCATCAGCGGATGCAGGTCCCACGGTACCAGCTGCTCCATCCAAGGTTGGAGGTATTGCAGCTGCACCACCCAAGGCTGCACCTGTCTGGCACACGTTCTGCACCACAGGAGCTGGTGCTGCTGCCACTTGTTCTGTGAAAAATATATGACATGCATAAGAACAGTGTACAGCATTGCCACAAGATGTGTGCGGTGCTACACCAAAAGCTGAGAGTGAGGTGGCAAGCATATACCGATTTGATCAACCACCCACCAGCTTTGAGCAATGCGACTGCACTCCTGCCCCTATGTATACAGGGAGAGCAGTGCCACACAACACAAGGCTGATCACAGTTTGGTACAGTCTCTACACAGCATCTATGACACAATAAGCCAAAAACTGAATAGGTGTAGTAAGGGTCATGGCCATGACATTTATGATGCTGTAGCTTGTCAAAGAGAGTATGTCGAACACGTAGCATGCTCCTCCTGCACTCATGTTTTTTTGTGGTGAGGAAATGGTATGGAATATTGTTTATAAAAAAAAAAAAACTACCGCAATGTCTGGACTTAACGTCTACCCCGCTGAAGATGAACTAACCTTTACAGGCCAACCGTTAGCTGATTCCTTATTTTCTCTTAGCATGTTCGCAGCTTACCTTAGGGAGGATTATCACTTGGGATACTACGGCAGTTAGAAATTCTCAACTAATACGCAATATATACATTGTAAGACTAACCAGGCACTTCAAAACCTGGGAACAATATAGAAGGCATTACATTCTTGTTTGTTGCATTACACTAAAACTCAATCCTGATGGAATATGGAACTACGAGAACATGGTAGTGCTTGTGCTTTTTGACAAGGACAAGAAAAAGGAACAGAAAATGCAGTGCGCAAACTTCAACTGCTGAATTTTCAGAGACCAACATCTATATAAGCTCTGCGCCAAAGCGCCACTCAACCAATACCATGAGTCAAAGCATCACTCAACCAATGCCGTACACCAAAGCTGCTCGCAAGAACTGTGTTTTTTTTTTACGCCAAATTAATTGAGGGCCCGCTGATACAACCATCGCCGTGACTTTTGATTTAATTTGCCTCTATAATCTTTCTTACGATTCTATCTTTATGTGTGCTGATGATCATACGTTTTATAAACACAGCTTTACATCCACAATCACAACAATGCATCGACAGATGACCATCCCGATAGCAAATCACCCCCTGGTTGTGCTCCCGTAATTTATTGTTAAAGGACACATGCAAAAAAAAAAAACATTTTTTTTTAACAGCTCAGATGAAAAAAGGATATCATAAAACGATTTTACAACGAGGAAAATAAAATTTTAGAGCTATATTTACGGCGCAGAACGAATTTGTAGTTGGCACCCGCCGGAGCCGCCGCTGGTCACGTGTTAGGCAAGCGCGCCGCCGCGTTGCGTCGCCGTCTCCGCAAAGTCACGCCGCCGCCGCCCGCTGAGCGTTGTGCGACGCCACTTCAACGCGTTTCTCCACGCCGCCGTTGCCGCCGCCCCAAAAGTTCTTCTGCTTCGGGGCGCCGCCGACGTCATCTGACCGGTGCACAGGTCTATCACGTCTGCTTGTGCTTTTTCAGGAGTTTCCTTTGGGCTCTAAAAGATACTTATTCATCTTTGTTTTTGTTATACTTCAAACAAAGATGAACAAGTTACTTTTAGAGGCCATAGGAAGCTTCCAAAAGAGCACAAGCACCACGTGACAAATATGGGTCCGTCACGTGATAAATACGGGCCACTTTTTCTCGGCGCCCGCGGGCGCCAACTACAAATTCGTATAGCGCCGTAAATATAGCTCTAAATTTTTTTTTCTTCGTTGTACAATTGTTTTATGACATCCTTTTTCCATCTAAGCTGTTGAAAAAAAATGATTTTTTTTTCCTTTGCATGTGTCCTTTCATGCATCTTCCCGTCTGGCCTACGTACTGTTTGCCAGATGTCAAGGGAAGCTGGTAAACACCTTCCACGCATGCAACGAACGGTTTCTGGTAGTTCTTCAAACAGCCCGCCGGGGCCTTTTAGAAAGTATCAGTCAGTTTGCACATTTTTGCAACTTTTCCGTCACCCTTTCTTTCTTTTGGGTTACTTCTTGTTCTGAGATATTTACCGCTCGTAACTTCTTTTATAACCTTTCCAGAAAGTGAGTTGCCATCGGGATGGCCATCTATCGATGCACTATTGTGACTGCGGATATAAACCTGTGTTTACAAAATGCATGATCATAAGCACACATAAAAATAAAATTGTATGAGAGGTTATAGAGGCTAATTTTATCAAACGTCACGGTGATAGTTGTGTCAGCTTGGCTTCGATTGGTTTGGCGGAAAGAGAAATACAATTCCTGAGAGCAGCTTTGGCGTACGGTATTGGTTGAGTGGCGTTTGGTGCAAAGCTTACATAGATGTCGATCTCTGAGAATTAAGCACTTGAAGTTTGCGCACTGCGTTGTCTGTTCCTCCCTCTTGTTCTAGTCAAAACGCGCTACCATGTTCTTGAAGATTCATCCCGAACTCGCCCAACAGGCAACATTAAGAACATGGAAGTTAATTTTGAACTGTATTTAATGACTTGAAGGCACTGCACACATGTCACATAAAAATCTGGTCAAGCTCAAGGTACTCTTCTGATGTGAGCAACCAAGACACTTTGGGGATGCTCAAACGTAAGATGGTCGAGACACTTGCATTAACTGTGCTCACCGCTATTGCGACAACGTTGCAGTAAACTGCATCCACAGGCTGCCATGGCTGACTCTGGCCTTCGTAGTCATGTCGTTGCCACCAAAAGCACCTGCAGTTTTAGGCTTGCAGGCCACTATGCACCAAAATTCTGTAATAGCTTTAGTAAACAAAGTCCTCTGCCACACTGAAAAAAAAAAAACTGCGACAGATCTAGGCAGACTTAAATAGAGTTCCTGTAGAGGCTCCCTACGGGAGTGAGAGTTGCGCGGTCACCCCCGGATTAAAACTTGTGTTTGGGCGAGTTGGTTCATACTGAATGAAAAGGTTAAAAAGCGCAAACAAAACAAGGACAATAACGACAGAAAGACGACAGGACGGGTGATTCTAGCGCCCGTCCTGTCGTCTTTGTGTCTTTACTGTCCATGTTTTGTTTGCGCTTTTTAACCTATTAAATCACCCCCGGAGCACCGGTTTTCCTGCACGGCATGCGGACTCTGCTCCTCACGAGACTGAATTCGGCAAGTAGCGGTGCCGCGCGTTCGAGGCGTGCGGCGCGCTCAAAAGCAGGGGAACCTACGCCGGGGCGCGCGCGAAGTCTTCTTTCCTGCACGACACTTGATCCGGCTGCTCACGTGATCAGATCTCGGCGAATAGCGGTGCGGCGGCACGTGGAAAACAGACGCGCAACTCTGGCTCCCGTAGGGAGCCTATACAGGAACTCTAGACTTAACTATCTGGGACACACTGAGGTTAATGTATGTTGAGAGGCGTCATTCGTTCAAAGTTTTATAGCTTTGTCCATTTCATTTCTCCGCTTTTCTAAGATCAAAAACTCATCATTCCATCTAGAACTTATAGAAGCCAGGAGCGGACAGAGCCAAATCTCCCCCATTCTGTTGCCATCCACCACAAAAACGTCTCAGCACAGAAATTGATGAATTTTAGAAGAGCAGTTATGAAGGAACCATAATAGTGTACTATCGGGCGAGATAAGTACACCGCAGGGAAGGAACAAAAGCCTTTCTTGTAGATTTTTATAACCACAAATAAAAAAGGAGCAAGAGAGGGGTTCGCAATCATGCTCAAGCAGTGCAATAACGGGTTATCTTCTTTGCTTGGGAAAAAGTTAAACCCAAACATTTCTGCAAGGGTACCAAAAACATTTAAAATAAGAGCACGCACCTTCTTTCCGAATCAAGGCCTTTTGTAGATCCCTGTTCAGGACCTGGACGACGTCTAACTCTTCTTGCAGCCTTCGTGCTTTGTCCTTCGAACGCTTGCACTTTGCCCGAAGTCTCGCGATCTCCTCAACATGGTGGATACACTTAACATCCAAAAAAAAGAGGCAACACTCAGTTATCTAGAACACGTCACTGCACATGCGCGCATTTACCATAGCAAATAGTAGAGCTATAAGCATTTCTAAAAAAATATAGATTAGGAAGTTTTGACTTCTATAGCCTTTCATATCTCAAAAGTTTTTTTTTCAATCTCTCTTACCACTATTAGCTAAGCCAGTGGCAACACGTTTACTGGGGCAGAATCCACCAGAGACTGCATGCAGACCAGGTAATGTTGCAGCAAGTTATGACGAAGTCAGGCATTAAGAAATATGAGGAGGCGATCTGGATTTCCCATTCCCGTGTGTACTTCTTCAATGTGCTTGTGCTCACTTTTAATTGAAAAAATTGAGGCGTTTGAGAGGTGGACACAGTAAAGAGAAGTTCTGCGATAAATGTCAAAATAACTGGAATCTGAAAAGTTTCTGCAGCACACAGCACACTGTTTCTGGAAATAGTGTTTCTAGAACTACGCTAGATATTTCCAGTTAATCAGCTTTCTCCGAAAGTATTCGAGAGGCCCAAACCTTGTAATGTAGGGAGGGAACTCACCGAAAGGTGCGGCTGACTGTTTGAAACAGTCGGCACTGTAACAGTAGCAATGGCATGTCACCTGCTTATGTAACGTTCATTGTCGCAGATCAAACTGCTTTTTCCGTCTACACTCATTTTCGGTAGAATCATTCACCGAACTCCCTCTTGAGATTGGAGCGCATGGTTCTCCGAAGTAGTGTGCATGAATATAGATGCAACAGGTTTTTTGAGTGTACGTCTAACACATATTCTTTATATTGAATGTGCTAATTGTATTTATGACCATATCTATATTTGTATTCACCTTCTACCTTATACTTTTATTTTGACATTTGAGTTTTCGACAGTACTTTTCTACACATCTCTGCTTGTTGAGCCGTACTCAAGCGCATACATCTTGTCTTTACCTATTTCATCAATATATAAAAGTGTTGATGCCGAGTGAGGATTCAAACGTGTTGATGCGAGTTAATTAAGAACCAATAAAAAGCTCTACGTAGGAAATTTTGTTAAAGGGGGTTGTATGGGCATCAGAATAGCACATGCCATGCTAAAAAAATGCAAACCCTTGGTGGGTATGCAAGGATGACAGTTCTGTGCCGTTTCTGATGTGTCACAAGAAACGCAGTAGAATACAGTGTTTCTTATGGATGTCTAAACCGTCAAATTCAAAGCCTAGAAGCTTTATTCAAGAATGTTCCTCACTACAAATATATCTAGACATCTGAGCCATCAACTAACACATGACTATGTGGCAAACATTCATTTTCATGAGCATTATAGTTTACAAGGTCTAGTCTGCATTGATTTATTGCATTCATGCTGAAACTGGGAGGGGTTTTCTGGGTATGAATAAAGAGGTAAATATTTCTTGAAACCAAAACAATTGAGAACGGTCAAAATTATTAATCTTAGAACGGTATCTTAGATTCTCTTTTCTTTGTGTTATGTCTAATTTTTCACTTTCTTTCATATAAGGCATTTAGTTTTTTTAGAGCGCAGCTCTTAGGCACCCGTTTCTCCGTTTCGCAGCGTAGCTGTCGGCACAACCGCCTCACTAAACTTGGCAGGAAATTGAATTAATGTTGAGGTCATGTGACGTTATTTTTTCCGCTAAGTCTAGCTGAGAAACTGAATTTGTTTATGGTTGACGTGACACGGTCATGCGACATCATTTGCTCTGCTACATTTAGCGGAAAAACTGAATTGGTTTTGAGGTCACGTGACATCAATTTCCCCGCTAAATATAGTGAGGAAACTTAACCCGCTAAATTTAGGGAAAATTTTACCGCGAAATTTAGGGAAATTTCTTGCTAAATGGAAGTGAGAAGAATAGGAGGAGGGGTGGGGGAGGAGGGGCATACCCTACCCTCCTCCTCCTCAAGAGCTGTGCTCTAATTTCGCTCTACAGAGAATTGTAAACGTCTTTCATTTTTCATCTCATGTTTATTCAATTTTTATACCGCAGGTGCGCTCACAGCAGAAATCTGGATTGGGCTGATCCTCTACGCACAAGTTGGGAACTCCTGAGCGGCAAGAGTGGGAGTTTGGTCTGACAGCTCAAGGGATACCTTTGTTCAGTATTGAATTTATAATTATCATCTTTTGAGCAAAGTTAAGCTTTGCTGCATGCAATTCTTCAAGAAATAAATAATTGCAACCAAGATTACCACGTCACTACATTTCGCATTTGCTGTTAGTGCTCCTCAAGGACCTCGGACAAAAGCTCATTGGTGTGCAAACACTATGCTTGTTTCAAACCAATCGCTGATGTACTGACTCGTGGACATCCAGCATTCCAATGGAACGCTGGATGTCCGCAAGTCTTTCTTGAACGATGCAAGCGGGGAAGGAACCATACAATCGTATTGTATGAGAGGGCATCCTACAGGGTGTTTTTTGGTATGCTTTACCATTTCTTTTTTAAATCCGTAAAAGCTACACTTTCGCGGTCTGCACATGAGCTATATGGCCAGGGGGGGGGGGCATAGTATAAAGGGCTAATTGTAATGATGAGTCTGCTTATTAAAGAGAAGTGCCAGACTTCTTTCAGAAAACTAGATGGAGGCTGATTATATCGTAGTTTTATCGCGTGAATCTCAATATCACGTTCAGTTTCCCCAAAGATATAACTAAACGTGATAAAACACAACAAAAACATCTGACCAGTAGTGACATCGTAAGAGGATCTTTCGGCCGCCAAGCGTGTCTCATATGAGGGCCGCGCGTGCAATCGAAAGCTTTCTAGGTATATTCTCCCACACTGGCACCAGTCGTGGAGTCTTTTTCTGCCCATTTTAAAAATAGCGAGTGCGTGCATAGCTTTGATAGGCGCTGAAGGTGCGTGAGCGGAGATTTTGAATGCTCCTTTCGTGACGTCCCTCTCCGGGAAAGAGTGCCTTCAGCGGTACATTGAAAGTGATTCTATGCAGCCTCGATTCATCAAATTGCAAAATGATTTTGATGTTTGAGATTTTGGAGGTCAAATGAAGAAGATTTAAATGTATTTCCTCAAATACAAAACTGCTTCACCTTCCCTTTCAATATACTATGTTTCTTAAAATTTTATTCTGTGAAAATAGACCCATGGTTTCAATTAGAAACTTGCTAAGCATCATCGAAAAACACTAAGTCAACTCTTCTTGTTAAGATATCTGACAAAAACAACATTTTAAGGCGTTCTAAAAACATTCTCAATTTGGACGCATTTCCAGACTTCAGTTTCTTATCAGAGCGAATCTTTGCGCCCGTGATCTTGCGGCCCGGTGGCCGGAGTGCAAAGCTACTCCCTCGCCTCCCTCGTACGGTGGAGGGAAGCAAGGCGCAGATGTGTTGCGTGTCTAAACTCCTGGGGAACACGACCGTGGGAGCAGAGATGCGCTCCGCTAAGAAACCGCTACCTAGAAACTCATATAAAAGCGTTTTTACAGAACGCGTAAAATGTTACCCCTGCATTATATCCTTCTAAAAAGAGTTGATTTAGTGGTTTTCAATGACTCAGTAAATTTCTAGTTGAAACCATATGTTCATTTTCACTAATTCAAAAGTATTTAAAAAATTTTAATTAATTATCCGACTAATTGTGACAATTAGGCCCCAATACTACGTACCCCTAGACGTATAACTCGCCTGCACAAACAGCATTAATGTAGCTTTCACAACCTTTCTAAACAAATATGTAAAGCTTAAAAAATGGCCCTGTATAACAGTGAAAAGGCGATACCAGCATGG
Organism: Ixodes persulcatus; assembly: GCA_013358835.2. Classification (NCBI taxonomy): domain Eukaryota; kingdom Metazoa; phylum Arthropoda; class Arachnida; order Ixodida; family Ixodidae; genus Ixodes; species Ixodes persulcatus. Next base: position 161,167 of record JABSTQ010010531.1, read on the forward strand.
TGGAGCCATATGGCTCCACCATGATGGTATCGCCTTTTCTTTGGTATAGGATGCCCCATATTACGTTATGCTTGTATGGTTCCGTCCGCCTCAATGGTTCCGTAATGATCCACTACACTGGTATGGGATGTCCCATAATACGGCACGCTTGTATGGTTCCGTCCGACTGTATCGTTCTGCCTTAATTCACTGTACTGGAGCCGCTTTTTCCCTGGTATAGGATGTCCCATATTACGGTTAACGCTTGTATGAGGCTTTTTCCATCATCTTTCTATAATCGAGATTTTCCAACAGGGAAGCCTGTCGATTGCCAGTGTTGGTGACTTATTGGCTAAGACCAGCCAATGTTCACCAGCCTAAGCCAATCGATCACCAATGTTGCAAAGCCACTGGCTAAAACAGGCCAGTCTAAGCCAGTCGATTGCCAAATGTTGGGAGGCCACTGGCTGAGACAGGCCGATGTTGGGCAGCACAAGCCAAGCGATGACCAATGTTGGTAACCCATTGACTAACACAGACTAATGTTCGCCAACCTAAGTCAATCGATTACTAATGTTGCTAACCAATTAGCTAAGACAGGCCTATGTCGGCCAGCCTACGCCAATGAATTTTCAAGGTTGTTAACCCTATTGAAAAAACCAGCACAAGCTGTTCCCAGCATCCCAGCTTCATGCTGGGTTATTGCTCCATTATGCCCAGCTTTGCCGTGCTGGTCAAGCTGGTTGGATGGTGGGTCGTGTTGGGTGAATGCTGGGCAAATGCTGGGTCATGATAGGTGAACTGGTCATGCTAGTTAAGCTGGTGGACTTCCCCACCAGTTTAATCAGATTAAATTAATACACAGGATAACCAAGCCAAACTATTCAGACAAGCTAGCTCGGCATCTAATTTATTATTTTCGTATTTGTGGCCTGCTCACATGAGCTCAGATGCTACACATCCTCTGCGCTGACACAGTACTAACCGACCCACAGACAGTTGTTCACGGTGCAAAACAAACAATCCTATTAAAACTAAATTGATTATCTCTCAACACGGGAAACACTTGACATACGCCAAAAACAGGCAATAACAATAAAAAATACTACATGGATGAGAGAAGCAATCCTGGGTCCCGCCAGTAATGAGGGCGAAGCGGCCTCCTGCGTAGTCGGCAGAGGCCAGCAAATCCGTGTGGCTTAGATGAAATTGGCGATACTCCTCGGCATCACCGTCATTCTCAAGTACACACATGTTCGAAGACGCGAAACGACGCCTCAGTTGGGGCGTCCGACTTCTTCCCTCGCTGAACGGACTGAAGCTCGCTGTCTCCTCAAATCCCGCTTCGCTTGCACCGCCGTTCAAGTAGTCTTCAAATACCGCGCACACAGCCGTCCCTTCGAAATTTTGCCCAAGAAAGCGAAATGTGTTTCAAATTTTCTGTTTCTACCACTCTCTTACTGTCCCTTTTCTCGCACACAAAGGACTCTCGCAGCGCGCCTAAAGCGCCCGGTAGTCTACCGAAAATGAGAGGACAAAAAACAGGACGTCGCCTCGTCCCCGCTCCAGCCGACGTTGGCGCGCGCGCTCCCAGCAATGCCAGTTCGACAAACTCCAGCCGACCTTGGCGTGCGCGCTCCCAGCAAGACCAGCATGACCAGCTCGAACCAGCTTGAGCCAGATTCAGAACAAGCTCGAACCAGCTTGACAAGCTTGAACCTGCTTAAGAACCAGCTTGCCCATCTGAAGTGCCAGCTCGAACCAGCTTGAACCGCCTTGACCAGCTCGAACCAGCTTGGTTACCACCTAGACCAGCTCGAACCAGATCGAACCACCTTAAAAACCAGCTTGACCAGCTTGATTTTCTTGCGGTTTTTTTTCAATACCCTATTGGAAAAACCCCCATGAAAGTCAAACTGGGCAAGCTGGTAAATAAGCTGGGCAAACTGGTCAATGTGGTAGTCAAACTGGTTTAACTGGAAATCAAGCTGGTTTAAGCTGGGCAAGCTAGAATTTAATGTGGTCAGTCTGGTTGAAGTAAAAACCATCATGGTCTAACTAGAATCTGGTTTTATATTCAATCTGGTGTAGCTGGGAGCCAGCCTGGTCCTAATTGGTCAAACTGGTTTTCCATGGAGCCAATGTGGTCAAGCTGGGAGACAAGCTTGTCATGCTGGGAGACAAGCTGGTGAAGCTGGTCGAACTCCTAATCGCGGTTGTCAAGCTGGTCTTGCTGGGAGCGCGCACGCCAAGGTTGGCTACAGATGGTGGAACTGGCATAGATGGGAGCGCGCGCGCCAAGGTCGGCCTAGGCTGGAACGAGGCCACGTCCTGTTCTTTGTCCTCTCGCTTTTGCTAGACGACCGGGCGCGTCAGGCGCACTGCAAGCTATCTTTGTATGTTAGAAAAGAGAGAGAGTGAGAGTGGTAGAAACGGAGAATTTGAGACGTGTTTGGCTAGCTTGGGCAGATTTTCGAAGGGACGGCTGTGTGCGCGTTGTTTGGAGACTACTTGAACGACGGTGCAAGCGAAGCGGGTTTTGAGGAGACAGCGAGCGGCAGTCCGTTCAGTGCGGGGAGAGGTCGGACGTTCCGACTGAGGCGTCGCTTCGTGTCTTCAAACGTGTGTCTGTTCGTGAAGGACGGTGGTGCCGAAGAGCATCGCCAATGCTTTCCAAGCCACACGGATTTCCTCGCCTCTGCCGACCACGCAAAAGGCCTCTTCGCCCCCCTCACTGGCGGGACCCAGGTTCGCTTCTCTCATCCGTGTTGTATTTTATTTTGCTATTGCCTGTTTTTGGCGTGTGTCTAGTATTGTTCGTGTTTAGACATAAACAATCTGGTTTCATTAACATTGTTTGCTTTGCACCGAGAACCACTGTCTGTGCGGCGGCTAGTACTGTGTCAGCGCCGAGGATATTCAGAATCTGAGCTCATGTGAGCCGGCCGCGCGTACGAAAATAATAAATTGGATGCCTAGTTGGCTTTTCTGAAGAGCTTGGCTTGTTTATCCTGAGTATTATTTAAACAGGTTAAACTGGTTGGGAAGTTCACCACAATGACCAGTTTAACCACCATGACCAGCATGCCAAACTGGGAATGCTGGGGCAATAACCCAGCTTGAAGCTGGGACCAGATCAACCACCATGACCAGTATAACCAGATCAACCACCATGACCAGTATGACCAGATCAACCAGCAAGACCAGCATGCCAAGCTGGGCATGCTGGGGCAATAACCCAGCTTGAAGCCGGGACCAGCTTAAGCTGGTTTTTTCAATGGGGTAGGGAAGCCATTGGCTAGCATAGGCTAATGTCGGCCAGTTTAAGCCAGTCGATTGCAAATGTTGGTAAGTCATCGGCTAACTTGGCCCAATGTTGACCAGCCCAAGCCAATCAATTTTCAATAATAGTACCCTATTGAAAAAAACAGCTTAAGCTGGTATCAGCTTCAAGCTGGGTTATTGCCCCAGCATGCCCAGCTTGGCATACTGGTCATGTTGGTTGATCTGGTCATACTGGTCATGCTGGTTGATCTGGTCCCAACTTCAAGCTGGGTTATTGCCTCAGAATGCCCAGTTTCACATGTTGGTCATGCTGGTTAAACTGGTCATGCTGGTGGACTTTCCAACCAGTTTAAGCTCTTTAAATTAATGCACAGGATAAACAAGCCAAGCTCTTCAGATAAGCCAACTCAGCATCCAATTTATTTTTTTGTACTTGGGGCCGGTTTGCATGCGCTCAGATGCTACATATCTTCGGCGCTGACACAGTACTAACCGACGCACAGACAGTGGTTCACGGTGCAAAGCAAACAATGTTAATAAAACCAGATTGCTTATCTTTCAACACGAAAAATACTAGAAACACGCGGAAAACAGGCAATAGCAAAAGAAAATACTACACGGATGAGAAAAGCGAACCTGGGTCCCGCCAGTGAGGGGGGCGAAGCGGCCTTTTGCGTGGTCGGCAGGGGCGAGGAACTTCGTGTGGCTTGGATGGCATTGGCGATACTCCTCGGCACCATCGTCATTCACGAGCACATGCACGTTCGAAGACACGAAGCGACGCCCCGGTCGGGACGTCCGACCTCTTCCCGCACTGAACGGACTGCCGCTCGCTGTCTCCTCAATACTCGCCTCGCTTGCACCGTCGTTCAAGTAGTCTCCAAACAACGCGCGCACAGCCGTCCCTTCGAAAATCTGCCCAAGCTAGCGAAACGCGTCTCAAATTCTCCGTTCCTACCACTCTCTCCCTTTCTTTTCTCGCACACAAAGGAATCTCGCAGTGCGCCTGACGCGCCCGGTCGTCTACCAAAAACGAGAGGACGAAGAACATGACGTGGCCTCGTTCCAGCCTAAGCCGTCCTTGGAGCACGCGCTCCCAGCAATGCCAATTCGTTATCTCTAGACGACCTTGGCGTGCGCGCTCCCAACAAGACCAGCTGGGCCACCACGATTATGAGTTTGACCAGCTTCACCAGCTTGTCTCCCAGCATGACCAGCTTGTCTCCCGGCTTGGCCACATTGGCTCCATGGAAAACCAGCTTGACCAGTTTAACCAGTTAAGACCAGACTGGCTCCCAGCTACACCAGATTGAATTTAAAACCAGATTCTAGTTAGACCATGCTGGTTTTTACTTAAACCAGACTGACCAGCTTAAATTCTAGCTTGCCCAACTTAAACCAACTTCATTGCCAGTTAAACCAGTTTGAACACCACATTGACCAGTTTGACCAACTTAGTTACCAGCTTGGCCAGTTTGATTTTCATGCTGGTTTTTCCAATAGGGTAAGTCATTGGCTAAGACAGGCCAATGTTGGACAGCTGAAGCCAGTGTATCCCCAATAATGGTAGTACGATGGCTACATTGGTCCACTATACACACAAGCGATATGTCTTAACTTATTCAGACGTTTAATATTACATCACACAAAACCTGCTATGCCGCATAGAAGTGCTAACTTTAAACCACTCAGTAGAACACAAAGCAACCTAAGAAATACGATTAGGACAGACTTTTATAGAAAACACACAAGCACCCAAGGCCAATATAGCTCGCTTCCTCACTGCCAGATCGAATGGCAAGTCGGCACTGAGTTCAGGGTCAGCACAAGCACGACAAACTTCTTGTTACAAGTCTTATTGACACCGAAAACGAACGGACTATATTACTTCGCACGCAAGATATACAAACTTCACTAAATTTACTTTCTAGAACATAAAACGGGAAGAAAAACGGACGCAAGTGTCTTATTTCAAATAATACACGTTTATTATTGCACCAAACACAGTCTATATCACATAAATGTTCGGTCCTACAACCGCCTCAAAGAACGCAAATATCAAGTCCAAAAATGTTTAATTTAGCGGTTTAAGCGTCACGGCGATTGCACGCTAGAAACCGAAAACATAGCTAACGTCCGTTGCCGGAAGCTTCGGCCGGGTAGATGAAACAGCAAACTTTATACGTGTGTTCTGAGATCGTTTGAATAAAACACAATGCATGAAGCACTAGAACCATACAATGAATGAAACACAAACACAGAACACAAACACTAAAAACCATGTGGAAAAAGAAATTGAAAAAGGCGTATACAAAATCAAAAACAAAAATCTTCATGCAGACGTCGGTCAACCGACCTCCCCCAATGAGAACGAAAGTGCTGCCTTGCGCTCGAAACGAAAGTACGCAATTTCCTGCCTTCAAAACATGCAAACTAACATGGCAACTGCTGATCAAAGATGAAGAAGGCAAAATTGTAGTGTGTTCTCACGACCATAATGTGTTTCATCTTCTCTCTTCTTGCAGAGGCTCCGACGGACAAAACAAAGGGATTTCGTTGGAACTATTTTCTAGGTGGTAGGAAGAACGGTGTCTGTGGGCCTCTTTTTTTTCGTCGTCGCTCGGACTTACCTTTTTCTCCCCTCCGTCGACATCGCGCCGGCCGGTCGCCGCTGGCCACGCGTGTTTTCGCGTGTTTTTGTTTTCTTGTTCATGCTGCGCGTACGGGCACGAAGAAGCACGTACGCCGTTAGCTGAGCCGCCGGTGCCGCCGAGTCTCCATGGGGATACCGATCGCGTTTGTGCTTGGGCAACCGGACGAACGCCTGTGCCCGCCTTGCGGATGTGCAAGTGTCTTTCATTATTACTGTCTATTAGACGCGTCATGAGTACGCGAGGAGCCGAGCGGGTCATCAGAAGAGCACAGCAGAACAAATGCGTTGTCTAATAATACGCGTTCGCGTAGATTAGGCGATAAAGTAGAATGCAACTCGAACCTGGTGGAATCCTAAATCGTTTTGTCGGATAATAAATTCCGTCAAGTGACTCCCCCTGTCACAAACATAAAGAAAAAAAATAAAGCTGTTTCGATCAGGCCACACTGACACCGACGTCTGGAGTCGTTTTGGATCGACCGAAACCATCCAAGCCGTTGACTAGATCCGGCGGGATTGTAAGATGGTTGATCCACCGCCTTCGAATCCGACATGGATCTGGCATTTTCGTACGGGTTGGAAAAAACGGAATCAACATGAATCAGAAACAAACAAAAATGAGACAAATGTAACGCAGACTGGTGAGCTATCCAGTGTGTTAAAGTCGTACTGGAACCGCCGGAGTGAACATTGATATCGCCGGAAAGTCTAGATTGTGTCTTATCTGGAACCAGCCCTTAAGCGTGCCTGCTGTGGGTCAAGGCCGGGATTTAAGTGGGACACCAGCTGATCCAGACTGGTTCACGCCGGATCTGACGTTTCCATATGGGATAATAGTCGGATAAATCGATGCATCTTATTCGTATTCCGCTCTTCAGATGTGAACATATTTTTCAAAATTATTTCCATTGAATAATTCAAATCCTCCAAGGTATACTTAGAATGTAGAGCGTGCTGTTAACGAAAATATAAATAATGGGAATAAAACAAAACACAAGTAAATTCAAGACAACTTCGCAACTGGCAGCAGATGTCTGCTGCCAGTTGGGAAACCGTCTTCTCCGCCCTTCTGATTTGCGTTATTCCCATCATTTGTTATTTCTCCAAAGTGTATCTAAGATACATCGCAATATATTTGTATGGAGTTAAGTTTTTGCTCAAAGGTTTTTCTAAATGATCCATAATATCTTATAATAATATCGATAGTATCGTGGTACATGTGTCGCGCAATGCTACTCACTCGTGGAAAGAGGTTTCGGAAGCCCTCCCTGAAATCAGACTCAGAGGAGTGCTGTACTCGTGACAACGAAATACTCGTCGTTACTTCGGCCTTGTGTCATTGCTTGGGTAGCTGCAAGACTCTTCCCCTATAATAAAGCGATGCTCAAGCAAGTAACCCTACCAAAAAAAAAGTATTGTCTGCAAACAGGCTTTCAGTTTTCCAGCATAATATCCAGTTAGATTTCCTGGTCTATAATCCAGTTAGCGAAAAGTTATACTGTTTTTTTCTTTTTTTTGGAAGGGAATCCACTGCGCACATTGCCTTAAAAGCCCGCGGCGCGAGCTGTACATCCCTTTATTCAACGATGCGATCAAATCGCGAATACGTGTTGATAGATATCTTAAACCTAGTGTATTTTCAGCTGTAACGTCAATACGGCGAGCAAGTGTTCCAAAATGTAGATTTTGCACATCCGAACGCAAGAAGTAGCCCATCAAATGAAAATATAAAAAAAACGTGCCGAAAATGCAGGATGTTGAGGCAGGCAAGTGTACTTCGTCAATAGTTGAGGACGAGAGGAAACGATAGCACCTGAAGGGATTTGGCGAGTAATGTAAGTTACATATCGCTGCACTAGTCCCTTATTTTGTGTGATGAGATCAATCTGGATAAGAATTGCTTTGGCGAGCGACGGCCCAGAGCCTGTAGATTTTTCGGGACGTCGCATCTTGGCACTTTATAAGAGTAGCTGCTCCTTCCGAGTAGCACAGGGCAGGTAGCCGCAGACAAAATCTCAACTCGTCAAGGTTGTTCCGCTTGGTCGTTTTAAATCCCTTTGAGTACACAAACCTCTTAGGGTTGCTCTAAAAAAACATTTTTATGGCTCAAACAAAATAAAAATGATAAATGCGAATGAATCTAAGAAACATAAAATGAACCGATCATATATATTTTCTTTACTACGACATTCATTCCAGGCGTGTGGCAAAACTGAATTTAAAACAATTATGCAGTTGAGCCATTTGGTATTCAAAGCGCAATACAAAATTTATTTATGGGCTTTGGTGTACAAAACCGGCAACAAAAGAAAGTCTGAATAACTACTTTTTTTCGTTGGCTGCTTAGATAGGACGCCCTATCGACACAAAACGTTTCTCAAAGTTGAAACATAAGATGGCTTAAATTAGTATGAATACAGACGTTCATTTGTGCTTATTTGTACTCATTTGGAACGTTTTATTCTGGTTTTTATAGTCATTTATGTAAACACTTCTACTACATCCCAACACAATTATGAATAATTACCCAGGCAGCACACAGTATTGGGCGAACATTGGATTTGATGTGGCAAAGGATGGCCCAACAATGACCCAACTGAGCCATATGTTTCCCAATATTGGAATCACACTGGACAATAATGGGCTATCAAAGCAAACGGTTTTCCAATATTGGTGATACGCTGGCATAGGCTGGTGAACATTGGACTGTCAAAGGCAATAGCTTTCCAATATTGGATATACGCCGGCATAAGTTGTCCAATATAGGACTGTCGGAGCCACTGGCTTTCTGATATTGGCTATACGCCGGCATAAGCTGTCCGATATTGGACTGTAACAGCCAATAGCTTTCCAATATTGGATATACGCTTGCTTAAGCTGGTTAATTCCAAACTGTCAAAGCCAAGAGTTTTCCAATGTTGATGATGTCTGGGTATAGGCTGGTCAATATTCTACTGCCATGCCAATGGCATATCGATATTTATGTCGCCTAGGCTATAGACCCGCGACCCTCTTTTTTGCATTGCAGATGTAGGAAAGTGCAAAAGAGTCATTCATGCGCTCGCTCGGGGCGAGAATTTTATTTAGACAACTTCATGGAACGTACGTCGCCGGTGCTTCATAACCGCGATCATAAATACGTCCTTAGCTGCCAGTAGGACTATTGCAGTTTTTTTTTGCCGGCTGCTCTCCTTTCGCATTGCCTCACCTCGGCGTTGGCAACTTAATTCCGTTTTTACGATTTAATCATTTTTGTCTTTTCTAGTGTATTTTGTATGTATATGCATTACGTAGCGTAACGTCTTCTACTTTGTCGGCGCCCCTGCCATATTTGTATTTCTTTCTGCGTGCTCTATTTTTTATATTTAATGTTTCTGTGCATATTTTGTCACTGTCGACTCAGGTGTCAACAAACATAAAGCCGCCGCTTATGCCGCAACCGAAGTGACTTCTACTTTCAGTTTTACGAGAGTCTATCACGCGATAAAGTCGTCTATTGGACTCGACTGAAGTCTCGAGAGGGCTGCTCCGACTGCAAGTGCACATGTCATCAGTGTAGGCAGAGCAACGACGTAGCAGTCGCGACGCGAAAGCATACTGCGCTTCGATCTGGTCGGCCGCGCTCGCTCTGCGGAAATGTGAGCGTGAACCTCTCGAGCGCCGTTAGCTTACTGAAGTTACAAGACACTACTTTGCCGTCGCGAATCATTTGCCCTTCGAACGGTCGCGAAGCCGTTGCGACCGGCGTACCTTACGCAGCATCTTTCAGAAACCGTTCGCGCAGCATCGCAATTTTCTGTCTGCGAGCGTCGGCGATTCTTCGTGTGTTGAAAGTCGGACAATGTGCTGTCCGTGGTGTCTTTTATGTGTAACTCTTGCGTAAAAACAATTTGAAGTTTAAAAACGCGAACCTGACAGTGCACAAATATTTTAAATTAATTAACAGAAAATAGATATATATTTATATTTATTTATTTATTTGTGGACATCGTGCGCAAAAAATAGTCACGCTTAATTCTTCGTTCTAAATTAGAATGTGGGTTATACGACGCAAAACATAGTGTCTTCAAACTTGCCCCCGTTTAGAATCACTTTTGGGCTGGACAGCTTCTTTAGAAGTTCAAAAGCTGGCCTACAAAGAGCTGTCCTGTTCAGCCGGTATTGACAGCATGGAAGATGCTATGCGTGTTTTAGGCCAATCGTGTCGCCTGTTAGGGTCACGTGACTGCAGTCTCGAAGTTGGTGATAAGGCAGAGCACGGCACCTGCCTAAAGACGAAGGCCACGCATAACATCCACTTTTCTATCAACCTTGGGTACAAGTGACAAAGCCTCTCGTTGTGTTCATTGTTGAGATGCCCTTGAAGATTAGCCTTTGTAAGCGCACCCCCGTTCTGGCCCTGCTTCCTTTCTACTCCTTCTCTCTTTTTCTGTCACTCCCTAAGGTGAGGGCGTGGTAGACGGTGCGTACTCGCCGGACCAATGAACCGTATACTTTTTATCACTTGAATCCGCTCTCTGTGCGCGTGTAATGGCAGAAGCGTGATCACGTGGTTTGACGGATGACGCATTAGCCGTTGACAAACCCGGAATGCCTGCGAAGACCGAACCTAGTTTCGCGTGTGATTCGGCCTGCTGTGGATTTCGCTTCTGTGGTAAATTGTATCTCGTTTGAAAAGTCCTAAACGTATCGATTTCTTCAAAGAAGCCCTAGACATCCTTGTGAATCGTTTAGTGTTCGGTTCGGCAAATGTCAGCGTGTGCTACATCGTGTTGAACCTTCACAGATCTCTTCCTTCTAGTTTAAGTTTTTTAGTGGTTCTGCAGTGCCCGTGTCGACATATACCTCGGATTATATCTTTCAAGTACGGTATTTTCATCGTAAGTGCGCTGCAACCTACTTGGTGATCAATGTACAGTCGGGGACAAAAGTCCCCAGGACGCGCGAGCTGCGACTGAAACGGATTGCTCTGCCATCTGCCGGCGTGTCGCCTGGTTTCGAGATCACACAAAAGCGCATGCGCGTCCTACTGTGCTTACAAACATGTGTGTTTTCCCGCTTTTCTGCGGCGCGGCGCCTAACTCGGAATCGGGTGCGTGGTGCCGCCTCAGAGATAGCACTTGCGGCAGATGAGTATCTGCTACACATTCCGAAACCGGAGATACCGCCTGCGGCATTGCGCTGCATTTCGCCTTGTCAGCGCACCTTGCTTTATAACCATTTGAGTTCATCGCTCAGTTGAGTTGCCGTGACTCCTTGCTTTATAGGTGCCGTGTCAGTAAGCGCTATCTCCGAGGCGGTACCACGCGCCCGATTCTGAGTTGGGCACCGCGCCGCAGAAAAGAGGGAAAATAGACATGTTTGCAGGCACAGTAGGACGCGCATGCGCTTTTGTGTGATCTCGAAACCAGGCGACCCGCCGGCGGATGGCAGAGCAATGCGTTTCAGTCGCAGCTCGCGCGTCTTGGGGACTTTTGTCCCCGACTGTACGTTCTTCTACGGGTACTATTTCGGATAACCTTTAGAATAAGGCAGTGCCTATCTCCTGGCAACCGGGATAATAGTTATCAGTCTAAAATAATGTCACAATTGCAAGTAGAATACTGACTTTCTTATTCACCCAGCGTTTCGCGAAAGCACGTTTCGTGGCCACCTTTTCGTGAATACACGTTTCGTCGACATTCACGTTTCATTGACATTCGTTACGCAAATTGCACGCTGTAGGGGCATTTCAACGCGTGTGTATTCCTGAGGCGCGTGCTCACCGAACCAGCCCACCCTTTCACGCCGCTTCATGGTGAGTCTGCATCAATTTATTGCAAAAAAAGAAACAAAATCTATTTTGAGTTTTTCTTATGAAACATCGCGTGTTGACGAAACGATCTGTCGATGATGATTGCACCGCCAATGAGGGGCGACTACCGGTAGGATTTCGGGGAAAAAAGTCCGCCAGCTGCCGGGAGACTAGACACAACCCAAGAATTACCCCGGTGGTTGTTTGCTTTGTAATCTTATCAGTTGTATAACAGCTGAGTAGTACCTCTTCACATATTACAAATTGCTTAGTTTATACTTGACTACTGAATATGCTGTGTGTAATAAACGTTTAGGAGATTTCAAAAATATCACTTGTGTCTGTGTACCTTTCTTTTTACAAACAACTTGGCGAGTGCACTTGCAAACAGCTGGGCGAGTGCAACAGTGGCCAAAAATCAGCACCAATGACGGCCAACAATGGAACGGGTCGCGCTTCCAGTATTGTTCAACGTTGCGCCGCTCTTTGCCAATGTGGGATCACCATTGGCTGGAACCATGGTTTAGCAATGGCCCAAAATTGGCACCAATGATGGGGCCGACATTGGCTGGAACGAAGGCTGAACAGTGGCCCAACATTGGCACCAATAACTGGGCCAACGTTCGATAGGGTAGCGCAACCAATATTGTCCGATATTGAGGCCAGTCTTTGCCAATGTTAGACCAATGACGGATCAACGTTGGTGTGCTGCCTGGACATTATATAGGGTCTGAAACTATTATCTAGGGGCGTGCGAATAATAGTTCGAGTCGAATAGCACAGCCTCATCTCTAACTTCTGCACTGTTGAAACAACTAGCCGTCTTGGCTTTCTCTTGCATTGTCAAAGCAATGAATGACGCAGTGCTATTCGATTCGAACCACTATTCGCACAACCCCACTATTATCTGTGTTTTATTGATCGTAGTCTAGATGCATTGTTGGGTCAAATTGTTTTCCGCCAACCGGTTCTGTTTAAGTTGTTTAAGTTTGACTATTAAGTGAAGAAGGGAAGCAAACCATATAGATTTAATATGACTCGCGATCTTTTGTAGCAGTGTAAACGTTCATCTGCTAAAACGTTTATTTCGGCTTGCAAGTGCTGCATTGCACTCCTAAATACCCTGTCCTCTCACGGGATACGGCAAGAGAAGCTTTTAGACAACCCTAAGCCTATTGAGATAACTGCCTTTTGTTGACAAGAATTTTTACTGACAAATTTAGCTGCATGTTTTGCACTTCAGAAGATTCTTAGTCTAAGTGCTGGCGCCAAGGGGTCAGGAAAATCCCTAGTTATGAACATACAAAATTATGTCAATTATAAATGTTTACAGCAGTCACACCTATAGGAGGCGCCGTGCAGTTTTCTTTTCATTCTTTCATCAAATAAACCTGTATACGACTTGAAATTATATGAACATAATTTTTATAACTCTACTACGGTGTCCTAGATGCAAAAGGGTGGAATGTAATCGGAGTTTTCGTTTGTGCCAAGGGCCCACAATCGCCATCTCCAAATTGTGCAGTTGGAGTATATGCTTTGTAAAGCGAATTCCAATATTTAAGATAATTTCGTCCGGTCAGTATCAGAAGAGATGGATCGTGAGAGGGTCTTGCAAAACGCCTTGATGGTGCTGAAGATTTTATAGTATTTCAGACGTCATCAAAGCATATTCCAAGTATTGTTTTCATTATTATCTTTTGATGTGAGGGCTTTCACTAATGATATTGATGATGAAGCGCTCTTTGGCTGACATGTAAATTATTTGTAAGTTTTGCTTTAATTTTAATTATACTTTTTGCGCTCTGATAACAGACCCGGTATGCTGCAAACCTGGCTTTATTCGTCGCTCAGTTCTGATTGCACGGGCGTTATATCTGATTTTCTTGCGCCTCGCTGGCTAACACTACGTGGTTCCCTCTCTAGCGAAGAGCTGGTTGAAAGCAGTGGTTTTGCTGATGCTCGTGTTACGGTAAAAGCTAGAATGTTTTTCCAAGTAATTGTTTGGCAGATGCGAGAACTTTAGGCTTTCGACTGACACAACCTCTTGTTGACCTTTGACAGACAATGCCAAGGTTTTGACTAGACGTTGAACGATAGCATACGGTCCCACATGTGGGCACTGAAGTGGACGCGTGACAGTGTTGTTTGTGACAAACACGTAAGTGCAGTGCTGCAGGTCAAAACTGACGAAATCTTGGCAGTAGTGTTCTCATAGTGGTGGCTGGTAGCTGTGCGTGGCACGATTCAGCTGCCTTCTTGTTTACGGTGTTGATGAAATAAATGTCATTCCTATGTTTCGAAATGTAAGGCATCTGACGGACTTCTCTTGTAATGTGTGACAACCTGTTGGATGTTAGTTCGTACGTAAATACCTTGTGGTCTGTCACAACGACGAACTGACGCCATTTGAGGAAATGGCCTAGGTGTTCAACGCGAAGACTGATTGCCCGATAACTCATCCCCGAACGTGCTGCAGCACGTTTTTGTTCAAGCCTTGTGTTAAAAAAGTAGTTGTTTAGAATTACAGATAGTCAAATGCTGGAATATAAGTTGTACCGCTTTATCGGGGAGTCTATAGCAGAATTGTTTAGATGGATGGTAAAAAATCTGTTTGAACAGCCTGAAAATAGTAGAGAAATAAAAAAAATATTTGTTAGAGGTTTATTAGGTTATCAAGTTCACGAAGTTTCTTCTTTTTTGAGGCCGAGAAACATCTTTGATGATTGGAACCTTTTCTTTAAAAGGGCGAAGTAAAAACATGTCTACACGATGGCCTAGAAAACCCAGCTTGATGTCTCCGAATTCGTAATTTGCAGCGATGAGAGCGATGTTGTATTTTTGAAGAGGTGCGAACAGCTTGCGAAGATGGTTCTCTTGATCTTTGGGGGTTTTGTTGAAGACAACAATATCGTCCATATAAGTAAAATGTGAATCCCTAAAAGAAAGTGGTCTATGAACCGGTGGAATGTATGCACTGAATTTTCGAGATAAGGTTATATCCGCAGTTAAAGAAACACACCAAACATTTTGGATGGTACTTTTACAAGGATATATACGTGTTTTTGATTTCTTTACAGGACGTCGGCTCCGGTCTAAGATTATTTTGTTTCAATTTCTATTGGGTACACTTCTTTCGTCACTATCACTGTTCGGTGCCCCTAACACAGGTGCGAATAGCTCCACCCGAAATTCCAGCCTTTTTATACTTTCTCTGTGAGCAGAGGGGACATTTTGGAGTCGAAGAGCCAAAAGCGAGATCCGTCTGACGCAATAATCTCGGCCAGTTCGTGTCGCAGTTGCGGACGTTTTTGTTTTCTAAAATTTCATCCTGTCAAACGAAAGGAGTGCACCTTTACGTGAACACTGTGTTGCTCGAAGCGCCGTTAAACTGAAGAGACGTGGTGCTTAATTTTAATTAAAATGGGACCATGATGAATAGCGTAGGGCCGTGAAAAACTGCAAAAACTGCATCTTTGCAAGGCTCTAAAACAACTGCTAATACTGAAACTTCTTGAAATAGAATAATACGTTAGTTCAAATACATTATTAGTTAATTTCAATTCTTTCTTTCTTAGGTCCTTTGAACAATCTACGCATGCCTTTGTCTACATTATTCCAGCATTTCTGGCATGCGTTCTGAGGAAATACACTATTTTAGATATCTCAGAACATTATTACGCCGGATATTTATGGCGTTAGAAAATTGCACCCTATTTTTAGGATGTTAGAAGATCAAACCCTACTTAAGGCTGTTTAAACATCTAAAACTTTAAGGGTGTTTGAAATTCCACCTTGTTTTAGGGTATGTATAAGTACCATTAATAGCGCTAGCTGTGGAACAGGCAAAACACACCAATAAAGGTCTTAAAAAGTTAAGAATGCATTAATCAAACTGCGGCTCCTGTATTATTGTAATGACGTTCAAATACCTCAAATCGTGCTTAAATTCTTCCGCCAACGATGGAACACACATGACGGATGCAGCTCCGGTAAAAGAGGACCCTGACAGACAAAATGCATTTTGATATTGGTCTTTTAAGACACGATGTTCCCTAAAACCACCCTCCGAGTACCTAGTGGAGAAGGATTCCCGGATCTCGACAGCATTTACGATGGGACGTGTCGCATGTTCGGCAACTCTATTCGCCCGACACGCTGATTCACAGGAGCTGATTTTAGGGGACTATTCACAAGCACGACTTTTTAGCCTGGCTGTTTCCGAAGCAACGACACGCGGAAAGGTACCTACAATCGGAGCGCGGCTGAAGAAAGTGACAGAATTGGTGTGCCTGCGCTGGACTTGACAGCAAGCGCCGCGCCGTCAGAGGCTTCACCAAAGCATATTTGCGGCCACTCCCCGTCTTTACGCAGAATTTATAAAATAAACTTTGTCCAAATAAGCTTGTATACGTGTTGGATCTAGTTTACATCGCGGGTGTTTCAGTGATTCTTTTTTTTAAATCCATAAAGATTGTGTGATTGATAAAACAAAAAAAAACCAAAAAACTTCTAGGATATACTGTTAGCCACGGCTGAATTCAAGGAGTGCAATAGCGTGCTAATTACTGAAAAAATAACTATTTTTTTAGTGAACGTTTTAACTGTTGAATATAACAATATGTCGTTTAAATTAGAAACTTGCTAAGCATAATCAAACACCACTAAATCAACTGAATTTCGAAATGAATACGGCTTCTTGAAAAAGTTCACCGTTTTCGAACAAAAAAAAAACGCAAAAAAAACCCCGACATATATGGGAGCACTTTAAGGTTTCGTTTTCTTTTTAGAGCGCATTTTCGCAAAGGGGTCCTTCTCCCCAGTGGCGAAGATTCGCAACTTATGCTCGCTTTATCTTCCCGCCATCCTACTATGGAGGCGAGGCCATAACTTCACGCCTCCGTCACCAGGAAGCAGGACCGCGGGCGCAAAGATGCTTTGCGGTAACTCTTGCTAGTGCATTATATTTTTCTGAAATTATTACATTAACTACTTTTCGATTACACTTAGCAAGTTTTATTTGGAATCATGTTTATTTTTACTAATTAAAACATTAATTACTAAAGTTTTAGGTTAATATCCAGCCAATTCGTATGTTTTTTTTTTTTTGTACTCTTTCACGTCCGCCGTGGCTGGCGGTTCGTTCCCGGAAAGAAATTACTTTTCTTAACCACTCTATTTTAAGGAATTTTTAGAAGCTTTGCTGAAACACCCAGTATATATTAATTGTAACGCCAAGGAGTATAATTTTTACTTAAATACTAAAATATGACAACACAAATTCGTAAGCATTCTAGAGTTACATTCGATTCTAAAAACAACACATACCGACATCTCGATCATTACAGTTTGGGGTAAGTTACTAAAATCGTCGCAGTGAAACTCTTCTAATGACTATTTTAAGTCGATATTTTCCCAAAATGGCATCTGGAGGTTTTATTCCTGTTCCCTGCAGACAAAAACGAAATGTCATGCCTCCAGTAATAATCTTTATTGGAAGAATCATTAAATGTTTCACTCCCTAAAAAAATAATATAGAGCCTGGAGAGAAACAATATACCGCACTAGGCAAGAGCCTGCTCGCGGAAAGTGTCACAATATTCCCAAACGAATGTTTGCAGCTATCACACTTTAACTAATGTCTAAAATTAAAAAAAAAAAAAAAAACTTACACGACGATCCAGTGGTGGATTCTTAGGTAATGCGTAAGCATGACCCTTGAAAGCGCCACGCAGATCGCCATTTGAGAAACGCTAAAGCTTACTTGTTCACTTTTATGTTTTGGCTTTCTCTTTTACTTCGTCTATGTTTTCTTCTGCCTGTTTGGCCTCGGGGTAATTGCGTTTCTCAAAGTGAGACATGTATGACGTTTCTTAAGGATCGTGCTAACGCAGTCCCTAAGACCCTACCGATAAATCTTCCTTTAACATTTTTTCACAGCTTCTCTGTACTCTGGTTTTTATGGTACGTCGACGCCCTTGGATGCTGTAATCCATAACACTCGTCAAAAGAACCAGATCCATAGCAATCGTGGAAGGAACCGCATCAATATCACTCGTGGAGGGAACCGCGTTTATCGTTATAACTACGTAGAGACATCACACCAAACGCGCCGCTTCTACGGAAACCTATAGGGAATAACATTCCGCGACAGCAGAGTGGGAACTTAGGACGCCCGCATTTCACAGCTCCGCGGCGCGTCCTCCTCTGTGGCTAGACGACAGATGTGCGACGCGAAGTTTTTTTGACGAAAGAGAAAATGCTCGTTTTGACGAAACCCCTGCGGTGTCTGTCAGTTTGTTAGTGCCAGAGAGAGAGGGAAAGGTTGACACGTGCTGACGTCAGCGTTTCGAACAATTGGGAGCGTAGCACGCTCCACACTCTCCTACTCCTTCTTTTTTTCTCTCCGACACTGTCACGGGAAAGACACCGCCGGGTTTTCGTCAAAATAGGTGTTCTAATGCTATAGCATTAAAACTACGTATGTTTTACCCACTCCTATATTTATAAATCCGAAAACAAAAGCAGACATCCTTAATATTGTGTATCAGGCAAGAATGACTGTGGCGATTTAAGTCTTTCATTCACTAGTGATGGAATGACTGAAACCCAGGCGACAACTATTTTAGGGTAAGCACGCAACCGCTGGTGCCACGGTTTAATAACTGTTTAAATATGTACTGTGATTAAGCGGAAAATTTGAGTATGGTTTTGCACTGTGTGTATAATATTAATTTTTCGTCAGTCTTGTATCTGTTTCCCAGTTCATCGGAAGGATCGGGTACTCCAGCGGCAACATTCAATACGGAAGGCGTCTAAAAGCTTCTGCCACGTAAAAATAACTGCAATAATCTGTGACGTGATTATGTAGAAATGTAGCTATGTATTTGTCCCCAGTATGTGTGCATACTTAATTGCCACAGTACAAACGCAAACACTCGTTTGTAAGAGAAAAAGCTGGCGGTACGTCGCGCAATGTAAATGCAGCTAAAATTGCGACATCATTTGTTGTTACAGAATGTATCACCACCGGGTTCGGTGACCCGGTGATTTCAACGAAAAAAAATACACATTTTTTATAGACGAGATTATTCAGTCAAAACATTATATATATATATATATATATATATATATAAACGGAACAAAACAGGCATCAACATGAGCGCGCGTCCCTCTAGTTTCCGCACAATATAAACATCGCATGCTATAGTAGCTTGGAACGCCTCTAGGGAGTCCAAACTAAAATGGTACCGCCCGTCGGTGCCAAGCACACGCAGTGATCCGTTGGTTTTATTTGAAGGGAAGCAATGCCAAGGATATTCATTTCAATGTGGAAGCGTTGTTCGGGGACAACACCCCAGTTTATGACACTTTGGTTAAAAGGCACAGACGCTTCCAGTGTGGCCAAATAAGAGGAAAGCATTTCAAGGACGGCGACCAAGTGATTGCTCAAGCGGAGCGATTCCTGAACACTCAATACGAGGAGTTCTACAACAATGGCTACCGGCATGTGGTGAATCGCTGGAAAAAGGAGGTAACTTTTGGTGGCGAACATGTAGAGAAAGTCTCATCTCCTACTCGAGTTTGATTGCTGAATCTATATTCCTTCGTGACAATAATACGAAGTTTATGAACGCCCCTCGTACATATATATATATATATATATAAGTCAAAGATGCGTACTGTCGGAGTTACTAATTCGAAGTTTATTACGACGTTTCGAGCGGGGATATATATATATATATATATATATATATATATAATATATATATATATATATTCCTTCGTGACAATAATACGAAGTTTATGAACGCCCCTCGTACATATATATATATATATATATATATATATATATCCCCGCTCGAAACGTCGTAATAAACTTCGAATTAGTAACTCCGACAGTACGCATCTTTGACTTATATATATATATATATATATGTACGAGGGGCGTTCATAAACTTCGTATTATTGTCACGAAGGAATATAGATTCAGCAATCAAACTCGAGTAGGAGATGAGACTTTCTCTACATGTTCGCCACCAAAAGTTACCTACTTTTTCCAGCAATTCACCACATGCCGGTAGCCATTGTTGTAGAACTCCTCGTATTGAGTGTTCAGGAATCGCTCCGCTTGAGCAATCACTTGGTCGCCGTCCTTGAAATGCTTTCCTCTTATTTGGCCTACACTGGAAGCGTCTGTGCCTTTTAACCAAAGTGTCATAAACTGGGGTGTTGTCCCCGAACAACGCTTCCACATTGAAATGAATATCCTTGGCATTGCTTCCCTTCAAATAAAACCAACGGATCACTGCGTGTGCTTGGCACCGACGGGCGGTACCATTTTAGTTTGGACTCCCTAGAGGCGTTCCAAGCTACTATAGCATGCGATGTTTATATTGTGCGGAAACTAGAGGGACGCGCGCTCATGTTGATGCCTCTTTTGTTCCGTTTTTTCAATTTTTTGTACCGATAATACGAACTTTATGAACGCCCCTCGTATATATATATATATATATATATATATATATGTCTCAAGACAACATAATCTGGACACAACTGAGTCAGAAACATCGCAGGACTCACTGGTATCGAGCTCAATCTCGCCTTTGGCACAGTCGATGAGGGCCGAATGTGAGGAGAGGAAGTCCCAGCCGAGAATGATCTCGTGGGGACAGGTTATAAGGACTGTAAAAAGGATGAAGGTAGTCTTGTTGTTAACAATTATGCGAGCGCCGCACATGCCATGAGGTCAGATAATTCCGCCATCTGCACCGCGGAGCGTTTTCGTGTCAGGTGGCGTCATTACTTTTCGTAACCGTCGTCGGAGGTCTTCGCGCATTATGGAAATGGCGGCTCCAGTATCGACAAGGGCTAATGCGCTAATACCGTCAATATGAACCATGAGTCGATTATGAGATGTAGCGACGATATTGTGTAGAGGATTTGCGGCTATAAACTGTGATGCAGCCTCTCCTCCTAAAGCTGCATGCTTCAGTTTTCCGTGGATCGAAGATCATGGGACGGCGAAACGGGGCGGCGAACGAGTGGAGACAATGATTGGCGGCGACGCGGGGACTGAGGGCGAGGGTTCCGCGATGGGCGATAGAATGTTGCATCTTCGCTTGGGAGGCCATCAGAGGGAGAAGCGAAGTTTCTATTGTAATAACGACCGTTATTGGTGGGTAGAAACGTCCGGTTGTTTGGTTGTCGGTTGTTCCAGCGATTTCGACAGTAGCGGGAGACGTGACCAGCCATACCGCAAGTAAAACAAATGAGTCGGTTGTCGGGGGTCCTCCACGTGACGGGATCACGTCGGTGGTATGATCTGAAGGATGGCGTCGCAGTTGAAGATTCACAGGCGCAGCATTCGGGCGTACGGGCCTGTTGATCAAATGATGGTCGAAGACTTGGACGCGGCGAGCCACAGAACTTCTCCATTTCTTGCCTAACGACAGTTTTAACGGCGGCGATAGATAACTCGTTAGTCGATGAGTGGGGAGACCGGGAAACACCGTCAGCGGGCATCATCGCCTCTAGTTCTCGGCGGACAATTTTTGTGATCCGCTCTGTGTTAGTATCAGAGTCTTCAAAAGATGATGTTGCCGGGGTGTTTGGCAAACGGTTGAATTTGTGCGCTATCCTGCGAGTCTTTGCAGCTTCGAACCTGCGGCACTCTTTCAGGACTTCGTCGACAGTCGGGCAATCCTTAATGACAAGTAGCTGAAAGGCATCATCTGCGATGCCTTTGAGGATGTGTTCCATCCGTTCGATTTCTGGCATTTCGGGGTTAGCTTTCCTGCACAGAGATAGGACGTCTTGGATGTAGGTCACATATGATTCGGTCGATGTTTAGACCCTGGATGCCAGCTTTCGCTTGGCCGAGAGCTTGCGACCGGTTGGACGTCCGAAGAGGTCCTGAGGCTTGGCTTTTCAGAGTTCCCACGACGTTAGTTCCTCTTCATGTGTTTCAAACCATGTTCGGGCGGTATCACGCAAGTAGATTATGACATTCGCCAGCATGATAGTGCCATCCCAGCGGTTGTGGACACTTACTCTTTCATTTAGGTCGATCCAGTCTTCAACCTCCTGGTCTCCTGTGCCGGTGAAAAGGCCAGGATCTCGCAGTTTGGCGATAACCAGTGAAGTCTGCGGTGGAGCTGGAGCGTCTTCGGGTGGTGTTTCGGAACTGGAAGTCATGTCGGTCGGAGGTTGGCGACGCCTGCTTCGTGTATCCAGGTCGGGGGCCGATCCGCACCTCCACCAAAGAACGTTACGGTGAAAGATGGTTTATTTACAGAAGATTAAGGAGGGTTGCAGGAGAAGGATGAGGTGGGTGCTTCGACCTTGAGGGATCGGGAGATCGGGCACTTCCTCTTTTTCCCCTGCCTGATTGCCCGTCTTCTTTTCCTCCTTCCTCGTAAGAATATATATATATATACAGGGATCTCATCGCTGAAATGCAATTTAGAGCAATTTTTGGAGCACCAAAATATGCATTCTGGAGCAGTTTGGAGCACCAAAATATGCATTCTGGAGCAGTTTGGCGCATCAAATATGCGTTCTGGAGCACGTTGGAGCACCAACATATGCGTTCTGGAGCAGTTTGGAGCAATAAATGTTCATTTTCTGTGCACTTTGTAGCATGTAAGTACAAATTTTTAGCGCTTTACAGCAACCAAGTTGACTTTACAAGAATTTTGAAGTTGACACGAATTTCACCAGGCATCTTTCACTATAATGCAAATGTGCTTCATGCCATATCCCAGTTGAAAACCTTCAGGGAAAACGTTTTTAGAGGAATCAATTATGTATAATGAGTATTAATACTAAAAAGACAACAAGCTGGTGTATGCAATTTTTGGACCAGATTTATTTTGAACAAAGAGATCTAAAAAGAAGTCCAGGATTTAAAGCCTCTGTAGTTTTTCATTTACAGTTGCCAGCTTGGCCATATTCTCAGCCAAACCTGCATTCGCCTCGGCAAGAAGTACCTGACCAGATTCAACCTCGTCAATGTTCTTGTCCCTCAGCCCCATCTTGATGAGCCCATGAGCGCGCTCCATCATAGCCTTTGAAGATTCTAGGCACATTTCCACGCACAACTTTCCCTCTCCCAGCTTAATCTTTTTCTCTGTTACTGGTTCGCATACAGCTGATGCTTTCCTCTTCCTCCTCTCCCGGTCCTCGGCTTCCCGTTGTAGGCGCTTCAAGTAGGTCTTGTGGGACCGTTGTACAGCCTTAAGCAGCTCCCTCGTCAATGGGACCCTGGAGGGATCGCTGTCGAAGTGCTTTACAAAGCTTTTCACCTGCAGGATGCCATTCACTGCTGCGATACCGAGGTTTGCGCGGCTGTCCGTGATGTGCTTGTTCTCACTGAATCCACGCTCACAGTCAGCATTTCCAAGCGGCAAGGACAATAAAGCGCGGATGAACACAGTCAGCAGTGGATACTTCTGAGTCACACTGTTCGAGGTGCCAGATGCCAGGGCAGCAGCCCAATAGCTGTCACTGGTGGAGTCCTGAGACCATCCACTAGCGGGAGTGGGCTGGCAATGAAGAGCATGCCACTCATCTACCAAAAAGGTTGCCACGTGGCTAAACCTTACTTGGGTTCGCCCAGTCACGTAGAGCGAAAGATTGACTGAAAGCCTAACCGAGGTCAGCCAACCACGGGGGCTTATCTTTCTTCATTGCATTTGATGCACAGCAGTCCCCTTGAATGCCGGCTGTTCTGAACAGCGGGCTAACATAAGTGTGGCGTAACTGCACAAAACAGTGAACCTTGGCAGAAATCAAACTCGCTCGAACCACACCACGGGTATGACCAAGATGCGCAGAAGAAAAAAGAAATGTCACACCCACCTTCAGTTTCTAGTCGATAGGCGGAGTGCAGGAACTGGTCGTGGGACCAGTTCCGGGTTCCGCTAGGTGTCTGATTTGTGAAAGGTTGCTGTTGGCTCGGGTAAGTGGCGCAAAATGCCGTCTAATCCGCAAACACGGCTTTTGGAGCACTTTGGCGCAATTTCGCGAAATTTTATCAGGAAGGCGCAGGAAATCGCTTTAGGCGCAAAATGGCGAATTTGGCACAGGAATGGAATCCCTGTATTATGTATATAAATATATATATATATATTTATAAACCCTACTGAAACAAACCATTTGAAATGCAAACGTGTGGCAAACTTGTCGACCCGTTTGAATCAAACGAGTGGCAAACTTGTCGATCCGTTCAGATCAAACGTGATTATGGGGTAAGGGTACATGTTTAAAACGGTACCCGTTTGATACGGTGCTCATTTGAAACGAGAGCCCGTTTGATACGGGTACCCGTTCGACCTGGCACGTGACCACACATTTGAACGCGCCATTCGGATAGGCAAATTATTCGTTAGCCCTAAATGGGTGTCACCTGGGAGGTTGGTTTCCTTAAACTTATTTGTCTCCTCGTAAACCTATTGATAACATGCAGGAAAACCATAGAAAAAATGTGCTCGCGCAGGTGCTTAAACATAGGCAGGAAAGTAGACACAAAGGATTGTTTTCAATTCTCCTAGACGTTTATTACAACCTATTCTGTAAACAAGTAGAAAAGTGCAAGCGGTCTGTGAAATGTGAAGAGGCACTCTAAGCTTTTATATAACTCAGAAGATTGCAAAGCAAACAAGAACTGAGGTAATTCTAGACTATAATGGAAGACTTTCGGCGAAATTATTCTGCCGGCCAATCGTTGCCAACAAGTAGGTTGCAGTGCACTTACCATATTAATAGCGGACTTGAAAGATGTATTCCAAGATATATGTCGACACGGTCAAAACAGGACAACCGCACAAACACAAAAACGAGAAGGAAGGCTCCTAGAAGTTTCAACACGATGCGGCGCACAAGCTGTCATTTGCCGGACCCAACCAAACCGCAAGAATTCCTGACTTCTTTGAAGAATCGCTTGTTGCCGATATACGCGTGGGACATTTCGAACACTGATAGCTTTGGTGCACATCCAATGCGTTGTCGATACATCCAAATAAGACCGCAGGGTAAGGCGACAGATCTAAGTAGGTAGGACGAACGAAGTTCGAACTGCAACAGACAACAAGCAGACAAAGAACAAAGCGCCTTCCAGCGGGCGCGCTACCGGATGTCGCAGGAAATGCTTGTCAGCGTGTAGCTCGCGCGCGCTGGCGCCCTCCTCTCCCTTGGGTCACGTGACAGGTGACCAGAGAGGAAGGAGGGGGCGCGCTCAAGGAGGTCAAGGAGCAGCGCAGGACACCGGGACTTTCCCGCGCCCTCTCCTCAGGGCCTCAGAAAGCAGGCGAATCGCGCGCGAGCGCATTTCAGCACGTTCGAACGCAGGAAACGGCGCCGGCCGCTCGGGTTACGTCCGAGCAAAGAAAGCACTAAGCGAGAGCTCGTAGTTTGACTCCTGCAATGGCGGGCGTGCTCTCGCAATGCTCGATGTTCTTGCAGCCACGTGTTCGGGCGCTACCTTCGCTGCGTCTTGAATTGAGGTGAAACAGAGTCTAGAAATATATTCTTTCACGCGGTTGCGTCTTCTGCGAAAGAGATTCGAGCTGAATAAGTAAATTAAGCCAACAAAAACGCCGAAGTTTTAAAGTTCTGTGAAAAATATCGGCTCGCCAACGTCGCACATTTACGTAAAAAAAAATGCTCATTGCAGTTGCAGTTAAAGCGAACATCAGCGCAATACAAATATAAATATAATTACTTGCATTACGGGGACGATTTGAAATCGATGAACCGGTGCTCCCGGCTTTCCAAAAACATAGGCTGCCACGGCTGAAACAGGCGTACCCATGCCGCCGATCAGTGCGTTCAGTATCAAACGGGCTCAGGAGAGCCGTTTGATTAAACCGGTACAGTTTGACAGTCACCGTTTACCCGCTTGTGCAACATGGTCACCGGTTTGAGCAAATGTGCGACAACTTTGCCGAAAAGAGTGGCCCATTTGCCCAGACGAGTGACCCGTTTGCCAAAAGAGTGACCTGTTTGCCCAAATAGGTGACTGTTGTGGCTCATTCGGGGAACCCCTTTGAGCCATACGAGCGACCCCTTTGACAAACTGGTGACCGGTATGGATAAACTGTTACCGGTATGACTCCGTTTTCTTTCATACAGGCGCTAAATGTTTTTTTTTTTTTGTTTTTTTCAGTAGGGTATACAGGCTTCGTTCTAATCAAGATGATGGTTAAGACGACTTGGCCGCTATATAAGCAACGTTTAAAAAAAAAGAAAACAGATTTTGTTTAGAAGCATTTGATGGGTTAAATTATTCAAAACCTTGAATAGTGGGTGACCGAAAATCGAATCGCATTATTTGGGAAACCACACTTGGATTCCAATTCAAGACTCTATTATTCGCACCCATCTATAATAATCAAAGATGTAAAGTGTAAAGCCCAAATTCATATTAAACATGTTAAGCTACAGTGACAAACATTAAAAATAAAATTATCGAAACAACCATACAGTCGCATACTTTACAATCACCTATACATGGCTGGAGTGATCTGCGTTCAGATATCATCAACATAAGAGTAAAATGTTTTATGAGTATCACTGTATCGTAAACTTACTTTCCTTTACATGTTGCTGTGTTTAGAAAATATATATGCGTTTTGTTTTTGATATTTTTTTATATATTTCTTGTAGATGTGTTGTTTGTTATCTTGCAGGGTTGGGCAGTATCGCGATAGTATTTCAGAAATACATTTCGTATCTGTATTTCTGTATCGCGATACACTTTTTTCACCAGTATCTGTATTCCTGTATCGAAATACATTTTGGAATGTTTCTTTGTATCGCGATACAATCAGGATGAAATGTATTTCGTTACATTTCTTGAAAAATACTCCTCCCCCCCCCCCCCCCCCCCCTCACAAAAAAAAAAAAGTCCGAACGCATCTTTTTTTTCTTTCTTAGGGCATCAGGGTTGAGAGATGCTGGGGCATTGTTGCTATGCTGACCAAGGTTCCTTCCGATTCTAAAAACTATTTTTCAATGCGTCCTCCCCTCTCTTCTGAGAAGTGTTGCGTAGTCGGGGACTTGAACCAGGTGGCGTGCCAGGATTGGAGTCAGAGCATCTTCTGCCGCAGGTCCTTAGGTAGGAATTTCTTGAGTCATTGTTTGTTGGCGTTCCATGTCCGCTTATAAGTGTATCTCTTGCCTTAGCGTGCACAGTACACCCAGCCGGCAAAGCTGAGTCACACCCAGTCCGTTGCAGCACGAGCCTGGCGGTGGTTGACTCGAAATAGTAGGATGACTCACGCAGTGAAGTTCACACATATTCAAATCACCGTGATTCGAATGCTTCTGCGGCTGCGCCCGTAGTACTGCACGGCTCAAGGATACGTCATCAGAAGACGTGAACGTGACCCACTGCTCTGGGGATCCGAAACCCAGGAAGGAGGCCAGACGTGGTTTTGCTGTGCCGACCCAGCCTTCGTACACCTGCTACTCGTCTCGAGCGCGCTGTTTCTCGGAGAGCTCGCACCTGTGCCGGCAATATCGGGTCGCAATCCACGAGGTCTCTGTTTGGGTGATGCTAGGCGAAACTTGATGACTGCAATCCTTGCGTCGGTGGCGGAGGGTTTGCAGGAAGGACGTTCACAACAGGGATGCCATCGTATCGTTTTTTCAACCGTAACAGAAGATGAGACACGTCTTCCAGGATGCTTCAGGTGGTCCACTATTCTCGAAAATTCCAAATGACACTGCCTGCATGAACTTCAACAAGGTAACCTACAACGAAAGTACGTATTGTCCTTTCGTACAGCAGCGTGGTAAAGTTTCATGTTCAAGGCCACACCTACAGATAAAGAATACCAGTTCATTCCACCGTGACGTCAAGTGATCAATGTTGGCAGAAACGTCCTTATTGGACAGGGGCGTGGTGATGTTTTGATGGGAATCAGGGTGACAGAATTTATTTAGAAGTCGAAGTCTCTTCGCATTCCTCGTCAGCAGAGAGGATGTCAGGGAAGGGACCGCGGTCAGACCTTGATGGAACGCTTTTTTGAGCCCATTGAAGATTCCTCGTCGTCCGAAACCACTACCTTCAAGGCAAAGTGCCAAGCCTGTATACGGGAAAGTAATTTCGGGATCAAAAACTTCCACTTCAAGCTTCATCTCAGTTGGCGTCTCTAACAAACGTGAAAAATGTATTGCAGTATCAGTATTTCTGTATTTGTATTTCTGCCCTCCCTAAAATGTATTCCTGTATTTGTATTTCCAAATACTTTTTGCCTCTATTTAAAATGTATTTCCGATACGTATCGCGATACATTTTTACAGATGTATTTTAGTATCAGTATTTTGGCTACTATTTTAATGTATCCCAGTATTTGTATTTCCAAATACATTTTCGAGTATTTCTGCCCAACCCTGTTATGTTGCTATGATAATGTGTGATAACTTTATTTTATGCTTATTTTATATTTGTGTAAATGTGTAGTTTTCATAAAATGCGAATTCAAGAAAGTCCCTCCGCTGATGTTTGGGCACAGTGGTTTTTCTGTAGATAAACGAAAAGAAAGAAAACATTATGAGGTTTTTTTATTCCTCCTATGTTTCCTGAACCGAGACTGTAATATTGCCCAACAAAAAAGAAATCAATAATAAGTGACCCCCCCCCCCCCCTTTTTAGCTTTTCCTTGATCGTATTTTTCGGACTACCGGCCGTGGACTATAATTGTTTAAATTATGAAATTTTACCCGATGCGGACTATATACAGGTGCAGACTGTTCAAGGGCTTGTGTTTTCTAGATCGTTCACTTTGAACAAACGTGAAGGTTTTTATGCATAACGGAGCAGATTAATGTTCATTTTTGTAAAATACAACCTTTTTCGTGAGCTTTACAGCCGGCATTTTTAAACGTGCGCTGTGTATGCTAATTTTTACGCAAGGACTGGGCACTACGTTCAGACTATGCACGGTGTGCGGACTATGCACCTGGTGCAGGGTACCTAAGCTAAAAAGTTCATTATTTTACCCTAAATGTGGCCTTGATGACTCTAGTCCGGATAATACAATAATGGTTGTGCTCTGGTCCCACACTCAGTTGGCGGGAGTTTTATATGGTGCAAGATTTAAACGTGAATATGCAACCCAGAGAAAAACCAGTGAGCTAGGAAAAAATGTCCCCGGAAAAAAAAAAAAAGCCCCAGGTAGGAAGTAGGAAAAAATGTCGTCCCCAAAGGATTCTTTATCCCTGGGTCACCCGGATCCCCGTCGCCTTCGGGCGGTCCGGTCATATGTCCTTGGGAAAAGAGTAACCCTGTGGCAAGTAGGAAAAAAACCACTGATCTCTATAGAGATCAGTGGAAAAAACGGCCCAAACAGATTAAGAAATATACGATTCCCCGAGGTACACATCGGGACACTGTTAGCGCGAAGACGACATCGGCGCATTTTCACATTTTACTTAGAAAGGGTATTAGTGAGTACGAAATTTTACCGTCTGCATTATATCCCCAAATGAGCACTTTCAGTACGTATGATAATTTTGATGAGAACCTTTTGTTTCTACGAAAGAGAGAAAAAAAATTTAGCGATCGCTTGTTTGAGTTTACAGTGTCGCGCTTTTTACCTATTTGGAAATGGTACACAAGTACCTCTCAAATTCCCCCAAACACAGAAATTCGGTTTTGGCTAGAAGTGATATAGATGTTTATTTCACAACGGAAAAAAAAAACACGATATTTGGTTTTGGCAAACACAATAATTTGGTTTCCAAAATACCCCACAATAGATTATTTCGGTTGCTTTGTGTGACTCCCAGTCTCCCTTTCTGCCTCTAGGTGGGTGAGGTCATTTGTGACCGGATAATGACAGGACCGCCCGAAGGCCACGAGAATCGGAGAAAACCCAGCGATAGAGAACTCTTTGGGGACATTTTTTCCTACTTTACACCTGGGGCCTTTTTTCCGGGGAGAAATTGTCCGGGGACTTTTTTTCCGGGGACGTTTTTTCCGGGGACGTTTCTTCCATGGACGTTTCTTCCGGAACCCCATATAAACGTGTACGAATTTGCACAGTTCCAATAGAGTAAAAATATTGTGCATGTTACGACGTTATCGGACTACACAAAAAGGTGGATTTTAAAGTTGCCTTTTCTTGATTGTCTATTAGTCTGTTAATTAATTTATTTTTAGGAGATAAATACGTAATGAACCCGCGTTTTTAATTATAACATAAACGAACAAAATAAAAACGACAATGCATTTTGGCAACAGGCTCACACACATATAACAAAGAGAACGTCAATGCATATGAGCAAAAGGAAAGCGTTCACGCGCAGAAAGGTTAACAAACAATGTTTTTTTAAGTGCAAGCGATCTCGGGTTTGGTTTAGTAGAATAAAGCCAACCGGAGAGACACACGCCTGAGAGCACACTGAACACGATCTGGTAGGAAACTAATTCTGAGCACTGAGCTGAAAATAAATGTATGAAATGCGTTATTGCTTAGTGTTTAATTGTGCTGGAGCGTTAGAAAAATAATGCACGCAGTGGGAGTTAGCCTACGAGAAGAACGAAAAAGGTGTTGCCAAAATGCCTCCTGATGTCGGGATCATGTTTCTGTATCTTGTGAAAAACAGAAAAAGGCTTGGACAGTGACGAAACGTTGCTAATAGATGTAGCCAAGAATTTAAATTGTAGAGCCATGGCGCTCGCAGTATTTTCGTATCTAGGCAGTACATATCGGGTGGCACATTTATGAATGCTATGAATCTGAGTGAAAATATTCCGTTTTTATTGCGAGGGGGGGGGGGGGGGGGGAGGGGGATTCATATTGCAGCAGCACGGTTCCCGGACATTTCATCGAACGCCGTTTCGTCGAACGCCGTTTCATCGAAAAAATGAACGTTTCATCGAACGCCGTTTTATCGAACGCCGTTTTATCGAACGCCGTTCCATCGAATCGCTGATGGCCGTTTCATCGAATGTCATTTATATAAAAAGTGTGAAAGATGCTCTTTTATGCACGGATCGAGTGCATTTTCGTGTCATTCACCCATTTCATTGTCAGGTTTTTATATGTCCGAACTTGTAGTTGTTACAATTTATTTTGATGCAAGTAACCCATGAGGATATTTGTACCGATTTTTATGTTTGTTTCGCATATTGTGCTTATCTGTTCACCCCCTCTTTATTACCCGATGGGCCTTGAGGGTATTGTAACAAAAAGTAAAAATAAAAAGTCGCACTCCCGGTAAGAGCGCACTCCAACTGATGGAGGCCAGAAGGCGACTTAGGTTTTGCGCAGGTGCAACAACTTTAGTCAAGTGAGCCTCCTAGCCTCTCATGTCTTTCTATTGATACTTTTTTATTTTCCGAAGCTTGCAGTAGCTTAAGCTGAGGTGCTATTTATGAAACTACAACGAAACATTGTTTTTTTTAGTTCTAAGACTAAATGAAGTCAAAAGTAAGTGCGTCACTTCAAATTTTATTTGAAAACTTTCGGGGGTTTATGTGTTCGTGCGACAGCCATTCACCGTTTCAAATGATGAACAATTGCTCTAAAAAAGTCCCCCACAGCCGTGCTCCGTCGGTTCTCATAAAAAGGCGGACCTTCTCATTTCTTGCCGCTATGGCCTTCTTCTGGCGAGGAGGCTCTAGGGAACTCAGCATCGCCTCCAGCTTGTCTTCCGTCAGTTGATGTTGTGCGGCGATGCAAGTCAAAAACTTCCAGAACCCGGGATGGGCACCTCCGACCAGCTTCAGGAAGCGGGAATGCCACCCTGGCGTTCGATAAGACGGCGTTCGAAAAGACGGCGTTCGATAAGACGGCGTTCGATAAGACGGCGTTCGATAAAACGGCGTTCGATAAAACGGCGTACGATGAAACGGCTTCGATGAAACGGTGTTCGATGAAACGGCGTTCGATGAAACGGCATTCAATGAAACGGCTTCGATGAAACGGCGTTCGACGAAACGGCGTTCGATGAAATGTCCGGTCCCACAGCAGCACGATGAAGGTTTGAACGGAGTAAACCATCCTACGCTATTTTTACTGCGTTTTAAAGGGGCACTGACACACCAAAATCATTTTTTTTTTTTATTATCCGAAACGATTGAAAACGATGCCGGGACATTACCCTCAAAATTTGAAACTTTAAAATTCAGTATTTCTGAATTAAAAAAACAATTTCCAAATGCCGAATTTGAAGTTCCCGCGCGATCCGCGCCAGTGCAGTGAGTCAGATTTTGCGGTCTCCTGCGACTCGACTATCTTTCGGACTTCCGCCGTTGTCACGGCGACCCCAACCGAGGAGGAGGTGAGGGATAGAAAGGCGCCGGCGGGAAAAAAAACGGTCTTTCTCCGACTCGCCAACGGGCGCTGCCAAGTTTTCCGAGGGAGGATACAAATCTAGGAAGCAACATCACACCGAACTCTGATTTCTGGTATTTCAAAAAGAGGGGCCGTAGTGCGTTCGCAATTGCGTTAAAAAACATGTTTTACGATTGCCGTTATTAAATGCTATAGAAATGTCACCTACAAAGCTTCTAAATTTCCTGATTTTTGACGTCACCGATGAAAAGAAGCGAGGAGGTGAACGCGGGAAATACAAATGCCAAAATTAAAAGGCGCGTGCGCGCGCGGGAAAATTTTTTTTCGCGATGCGGTTTTTTTTGCGTGTCTATGACTACAAGTTGCATCGTTTTAGACAATAAAAAAAAATACGACCTTTGGGTTGTCAGTGCCCCTTTAAGACAATAGTGTGTACACGATACCTTTTATGTTTCAAGGTTTGGGAAGGTAAGAACATACATAAGTAATATGAGTGGCCCGGACAAATGTGGTATTTAGTTGCTCTCTATTTACTATCATATTTTATTTTATTTTTTGGCTGACCCTGTACTATTTTTACGATCTAGCTCAACATTTAAGGAATGTATGCAAAGTGCAAAAATTAAAATATTTCTTAAATGTATATATTTCACCCGCGCTAATATGTTTTGAGCAAAATATTGAAAATCATAACCTTAATGTTACGTGGCTTCAACTGGAGGCTCTGGCAATTGTCAATCGTACCTGGCCGTAATGCAGCAGCAGTTTGCGTTCCTGCATTTTTCGGCAAGCATATTCAAAATGACATCGTACAACTATTGTATCACGTGCAAAAGAAGCAAAAATAAAGCAAGAGTGTAAGTAGCGAACTATTTATTATTAAAAAAAAACATTATAAAGTAATGAAAAAACGGTTAAAGTGCAGGCGAGCTGGTGTAAGTTATACATAATGATTGAAATACTGAGACTGTGGTTTGAAAACGGAAAAATCGCGAAGTAGGAAGAAAAAAGGGGACAGACGACGTCTCAAACTCAGCTAAAACCTTTATTGCCTATACGCCTTATATACACCTCCCCCGGACGTCGAACGTCGCCACCACCAAACGGTTGATCACCAAACTAAAAAAAAAACTAAAAAAACATCGGAATAACAATTTGCCGGACCGCAAACAATACATAAAAAAAGAAAAATAAAAAGAAGTTATACAAACAGAAGCAGAGGGTCGTCACCACCGCACCCGGAAGGACTTCGACGCGGACAATGTCACCAGCACTTGGACGCACACAAAGACCGTCTCCAAATTACCCCCTTTACCCTAAACTGAACCATGAATCACACACAGTCGCCAACAATGACCCCATTACGATCCCGGGATCGTAATGGGAGATCGATCCCGGGATCGTAATGGGGGCATTGTTGGCGACTGTGTGTGATTCATGGTTCAGTTTAGGGGAAAGGGGGTAATTTGGAGACGGTCTTTGTGTGCGTCCAAGTGCTGGTGACATTGTCCGCGTCGAAGTCCTTCCGGGTGCGGTGGTGACGACCCTCTGCTTCTGTTTGTATAACTTCTTTTTATTTTTCTTTTTTTATGTATTGTTTGCGGTCCGGCAAATTGTTATTCCGATGTTTTTTTAGTTTTTTTTTTAGTTTGGTGATCAACCGTTTGGTGGTGGCGACGTTCGACGTCCGGGGGAGGTGTATATAAGGCGTATAGGCAATAAAGGTTTTAGCTGAGTTTGAGACGTCGTCTGTCCCCTTTTTTCTTCCTACTTCACGATTTTTCCGTTTTCAAACCACAGTCTCAGGTTTTCAATCATTATGTATAGTAAAGTAGTCAGCAGTTTCGATTTTTTTTTCTTACTGATGCGAACTTGCTTGACTCGGGATTTTGATAACTGGGCCGATTTTGGATGACTAATTTTGATTCAATGTTACACAACTTTTGGCCAAAGAAGTTAGTAGTTCGAATCAGTTGGTGAATTTCACCTTAGAACGGCCCTGGTTCACCATTTCCACCGTGGCCACCATCGATCGCTTGAATCCCAAAAGGAGGCTGCGATCTAAGATTATTTAAGAGGGCAACGTTAAGTAGAGTGCACTGCAGTTATGAAGACTGTCGTCTCCAAAACCAGTGCGCTTCGGGCGACGAGATACGAATATTTTGGGGGGAGGGGGGAGGGAGAGGGTACTGTGCGTGGAAACAGCGTTTATGGACAGTCCCACACCTGAGATTATCTTATAGCTTTAGACGCGACCGACATTAAAGAAATAAAAAAGATGGATTTCACAGCGCAAAGGTCAACAAACCATCTGTCACACAGCAACGTCTGCTAGAGATAATTGGGAGTCGAGAATTAGCTCTGAGTTGACAGGCCGTAGTGGAACGCTTAGAAATGTCACAAATCTCAGTGACAAACAACACCTCGTCCACCTGATATTCGAGTGGACTGCTCCGCACCGGGAACGTTTCTGAATAAATATATACTGGTGTCAGTTGGGCTCACCTTTACCATACCAAGGCGAGTGTACGCCTTTAGAAGTTGCCGTTGGTGGCAAGCCCTCAAAAGACATGTCGGGACTCCTCGCTGTTCTCTTCATCTTTGCCACGATCGCGGAAGGGCTTCAATCAGGTGCGTCAGCGCTCTGTTTGAGTTTCGTGTTTCCTTCCTGTGTCTGTTCTTTCGACGATTTCTCCCGTTACCTAGTCATGCATTTGTTGCATGTCCCTCATGAAAGTAGGCCTAACCGCGAAAGTCAGGCATTCAATAAACTCGCTGAAGGTTTGTGTTGCATATAACTTAAAGTCAAGTGAAGACCCCTAAAAGTTCCGTGTCTTCTATCTTCAATCCTCTATAATGCATGGAATTGAATATTCCATGCATTATATATCACCTTCCTCTACAACATAACCATACAATGTGTAGAGCACCAGCATGCGTTAACTCTAGTACGACGCAAAGGGCATGCAGCTGAGTTTAGGCATGCAGGACGTCGTTCAGCTTGCAAAGGGGTTAGAGAATCCGCCTCTTATCCGACAGGTTCTGGTTTTCGTTCCCGTTGTGAGATTAGAATATATCGGTTACATTCTGATCAAGTGCTTGTGTACATTGTTTTGCGGCTCTTGCCATGGTAGTCAAAACGGTTGTGATGACATGTCCTGCCGGGGCATATGGCCACATGGAGGAAAGAACGGAGCAGGGCGTTTATTTTATGCAGAGTACGCTCTATGAACATTCCATGCTTTATTATATGTATTTTAAGCATTTTATGATTTATAAGATTTCCATGCATAAAAAAGCTTCTTTAAAGCATTTTTGCAAAAACAAAAATGGTTCATAGGGCTGTTCTACGCTTTTATAAGGAATTAAATGCATAAAAACGCATATATGTTACAGCAAATGTACCTTTAGGTTCTCTAGTCTGTAGTTAGGTTTTCTTTAAGGCAATTTAATCTGAATTATTTCAGCCACCGAGCAAAATAGTTTACAATCTCATGGCAAGCACAGAACCACGTCGCGCATTTATCAAATAAGTTTACTTTTTGCCTCTCTGGCTTTATAAATAAACGAGCTTACTTCATCATTCGAAACGGTGAACTTCAGAGACACTCTGCAGAAAATGAGGCGAAAGCTACACGAGAAGGTGTTTGATTGTACTGTGCACTCGTGTTAGTTGTAGAAAAAAAATATCTTAAAAATGCAACATGAGGGACAAAAGAATAAAAACGGGATAATATAAATCATTTAAAATCGTACAATTTAATATTGCCCGGATTCACTCTGAAACACTTATGGCATTTAGCATTAATATTAGCGATTCTGATCATAAGTATGGTAGAAATATACTTTGGCATATTTTCCCACGAACTTACTTATGCAAAAATAAGCACAGGTTACGAAGAGACGCATTGTAATTCAAGAAGAGTAGGTATATATTGCACAAGAATAGCGGGCAGCAGAATGCTTGCCTAAAACAGAAAACACCTCAGCGATGTGAATCGCAATGTAAAACAAACACGTTATGTAAGTCAGGGACATTCCAAGTCTCATTCCAAAAATTTTGCCATATACGAGACAACTAGAAAGTGTTTGCCTGATATACAGGTGATTGCAATTTTAATTCTAACTAAAAAATGTTTAAATTGAGGGTGAGGTTTAGACGAGTTATGTTAGAGCCAATCATTTATCAGGCACGGCGCACATTAGACAATGTCCACCGCTGATAGTCGCCAGGTTCAGTTGACTAATTAGGCAAAATATATTAGTTAACGTTTTCAATATTTGCTTTAGGTGTCATATTATGCTTGCAGCACGACGAAAATTATTACTAAATACCGGACCAATTTATACATTTTGCGAGAACGTAATGTTTTTCTGAGATATTGAATGAGACATTTTTCCCGTTCTTTCACCCGATTTAGAAAGAGAGCTCAAAAAGAGCGTCACGTACCCTGCAACAATGACGTTGGCAAGAGTGACGCGGTACTTTCAGTCACGTCGTCACTTTAGTCATCGGTGCGCCCACCAAGGGTATTCTGCGGAGATGGTGATGACATGATATAAAAGATTACCTCACTCTTTCATGCCCCATTGCAGGCAGATCTTGTGGCGCTCTTTTGAGAGCGCACTTTTTAAATTAACCGATAAAACTCGAAAATCGACCAAATAATATTTTAAAACATAGATACCTTCTCGCAAATCATTTTAGTTACTCAGGCCTAAAATAATAATTTTGAAAATACAGCAACCTGAACCTGAATTAAAATATTTAAAACAAATAAGTAACCTATATTTAGTGTATTAATCAACTTACTATGGCGAATATCCCCTCACCTAATATCCGCCGAGGCTAATAAATACATAATAATATCGCTTTCATACCCAATAAAAATAGGAATAATGCGTATGTGAAAAAGTTATTGAACTGTTTCCAAAACATAATAGAAGTTCGAATAAAAAGAATACACAGTCTTTATTTTTAAAGACAGCTATTATTGCACATTTATTAGTCGACATATCTTTTTTTTTTATTCGAGGGATAAACGTTTTGCGGAATTAAGTCGTGGAGGATTGCACGACTGAGATTGAACATTACTTCGAGCAACAATGCTAGATCTCCTTGACTCCTTTGACCAAAGCTGATCTAGATAAAGCTCCCGAAAAACATGGCATTTGTTCCATTGCGACCTGTTTTTTTCTCCCGAAATTGAAGCAAAAACTATTCTTATTTCGCCTTTTTAATGGCACCATTTGCTTTATTCGGTTTTCTACCAAGCAATCCTATCTGCGACAGTGGGCACCAATTTTGTTTTGTAAAATGGTAGAGACGGAAATGTAAAGAGTGCAGGATCGGCATCGCAATCACCTCAGACGAACGGGCAATCTTCGAGAAGATATCCTAAGAAAGGATTGAGGCTCAAACTAAAAACCTCACGCACTTTAGTTGAGAATACCATATGCCACAAGGACATGGTACACCGTGCGGTCTCAGCTGCCCAAACGCACCAGAAAAGCGTCTAGCCAGAGCATCTGGATTCAATCTACCCTCTTCCACGTGACCTTCAAAGGATCTTGAATTCACTTCTTCTTTACTTGTGCTAGGTGTCGGTTTAGGACTGTGCCTAAAGGCCCACCGACATAGGACGTATTCTCGACAAATTTACGCGAGTTTCAGCGGGTGTAACCACGAGATTTGGCGAGCAATTTTTCCACAGAAGGGAAGAGGGGAAGGTCTCCAAACCACACACGACGCTTTTCGTCGACGTCTCCACGGCGTTTGGTGCAGTGTAGCCCGACTCGCGCCTTTCATGAAAGGAGGCAAAATGTAGATAGGCTGATTGAGTTCCGCGAGTAAACAGAAATAAGTGAATATTAATATGCAACCAAAGCCTAATTTGCTAACACCTGTTTCAAAAATGTTCGCAGCAAACGTCAAGTTGAAAATACTCCCGGCAGGAGGACGGCCGCGATCCCTGCTCAAAACCCTTTCTTTTGTAATTATTTTCACATCGCCCGCCACATCGATGGTATTTTATTCTCTCTCAGTCGTTCATCGCTTGTTCCAGAGAGATATAGCGATTTCGTACAGTTGGCCGATAAACCGGTGAACGCGACAAGCGAGCTCCCATTTCGGCGGCTGAGTCAAGCAAGCCAGCCGGCCGCAAAGCAAGGCGAGCCGATTCTCGAGCAACTTCAGGCTCTCAACACGGGAGCTGAATGGCCGGCACCGCGCCGTACGCTTCCGGATACGCCATGCCTAAATACGCCGAAGCGCCGAGATTTGTCTCGTTCGGATCGCCGAATACGTGCGTATTTAGCCGACCGAGGTAGCGCTCGTCCCGACGCCCGCTGCACGTCAGGATTACGCCCGCCAAAACGCCCGTAAATACATCTCAAATACGCCCTATGTGGTTCGGGCTTAAGTCACTTCACCTATCAATTAATGTCGCTCGGGAATGGAGGCATCGTGCCCATTAAAAGGCATGTTTTTATTCTCTTTTTAAATCGGTTCATGAAACATAATCGTCCAAACTTTTACAAGACGAAAAAAAATTGGATTCCTATGGATGTAATTTACTGGCATTTACATGAAATTATAAATCTCATTTTATATTTCTATGCATAAAGTTGTACAATATTTATTTATTTATTTATATACCTTAAAAACCTTGAGTCAGGGTATTACATAAGGGAGTGGGTTAAAGAAATAGCGTGGTTAACATCTGGCGGAACGAATCGATGTCTTGTACAGAGACGATGATTTCGGGCAGGCCGT
Source organism: Ixodes persulcatus (assembly GCA_013358835.2). Taxonomy (NCBI): domain Eukaryota; kingdom Metazoa; phylum Arthropoda; class Arachnida; order Ixodida; family Ixodidae; genus Ixodes; species Ixodes persulcatus. The sequence goes on from JABSTQ010010531.1 coordinate 199,962, forward strand.
TGCAGTCCACAGATGTTGCCGGGTAAAACAAAAATAAGGAATGCTGCATTTCAAGTGAAAGTAAGGCCAACGTTTGCATGGTGATCAATGCGGGGTGATATGCGATGACCTGGCAAGATGACGTAATTGTGTAGATGACCATCGAAGTAAAACATGTGGATAATACATAATTTAGCGACGCGCCTGCGTGAACACAAAGGGGTTATTGATAAAGTTTGTTCAACTTCGGTAACACTAACAAACCTAGAGTATTAAGACGTTAGAAAGAGGGCGGCACGATTTTGAACTGATTCTAGGGCAAATACAAGGTATTCAAGATGGGGGTCCCAGGCTGACGATGCATATTCTAGTTTCGGACGTACCAATGTGACATATGCAAGTCGCTTCAAAAATGAGGACTCAAGACGAAGAGTATGCATAGTGCGTTACTGCTTAAACTATTATTCATGGTCCTCACGTAGTCCCGGCAGAGAAACTATGTTTAATCCGTTTTTACTACACACCTGGTGCACTAAAAGGTTGAATGCTTAGAACCCAAACTCACATCACCTCTTCTTTTGAATTCTCTTACCTAATTTAACCTTGTGCAAGATATCACCTTTTGCAAGGTGGTCATTTTGGTGTGAGTCCTTGTTGCGCCTTGTGTTTGTCTTAACGTCGTCTTCGTCCTCGTTGTTTTTGGCGCTTTTATACCTTTTGACACTCCCCATTTCTCTGCTTTACATTTCGATAGCCGAGCAGCGTTAATCGTTATTGCACACTTGGACAGCCGATGCTCTCTGCATCGTTTCTGTCCGGCTTTCCCGCTGAGTAGTGTCACCTCCACTAGAGTTGCGAGAATGTACTCTGTCTTGACATGCCGCTCGAAGAATTAGTATATGTTGGCGATGTTAAACCCAGGTTCGCAGAATACATTGTTTCCACTGTTTTCCGGATGTGAACTGCAAAGGATGGTACATTTAGGGGAAGGTGCTATCTTTTTAAAACAGTTTACTTTGACAGCGGCAACAGATCAGCTGAGAAATACAAAAAGAAACATTTTTGTGGTGTTCTTCAGCATTCAGCGTTTTTCGCTGCTCGACCTTTAATTAGGAAATATAGAAATAACTTAGCAAAAGGAATGAGACGTGAAAGAACAAATCATTTTTTATATGACTTCAGGAAAATATGTTTGCAAACAAGCCATTTTTATGAAGTCAGTTCATTATGATATTTGCCAGGTCCTGCGGCACCAGAAACGATAAAATAACTTCGTAATAATTTTGAAAGTAGCACAATATTATTAAGATGCGCACTGTCATTTTCTTTTGGTGGTCGTTGATTCCTGTAATTCAGGAAATAACAAATATCTATGGTTGGCGGGAACGGGAAAAGATTTGTGTACATCCGATATAATAAACACTTAAGAAAAAGTCATAATACATGTTTCAAACGACGCTGCTTCGAAAATCTGATTTTTTATTTTTTTTTTAGCCTCTAGGGAAGTACGCAGTTTCAGCAGCTTGCATGTTTATTCGATGATGCCAAGAATACAACAAGCCCGTAGGCACACTCAGGCTGCTTTTATACTGATAGCAGCCGCGCTATCTATAGGTTAGAGAGTGACGTCGCAGATAACCGACACATGACATTCGATTCGGGCATGATGACACAACATTCCTTCCCCTTTAGAAAGTTTGTGGAGTCTACGGCTTGTAGCGCTCTGGGGGTCGGCTTGGCCGTGTGCTGCGCCGAGGCAAGAGTGGAGAAGCCGGCGGAGCTTCCCGTGGGGAGGCCCGGTTGTCCGATGGTGGGGCATTGGGACCAACAGTCACAGCACTGGGCAGGCTGCGGCCTGGGTCAGGTGCCCGTGGTGTCGCGGCTCCGTTCTCTACTTGTGCCGGGTCCTGGTCGTCAGGTGATTCCTTGTCAGTTGTAGCCGTATCGGTCTCGGTGTCCGAAAACTGCTCCAGTCGGTTAGGTGTCCTCAGGTCAGCCTGAAATGATCTTGGCCGCAGGTTGTCAGCATGAATGTACCGCTCTTCCTCCCCCACCCAAACCAGATACGTAGCGGGGCTCACACGCTTGCTTACTGTGCCCGTCAGCCATTTGGAATCTCCGGTCCGTAAGCCTTTTATCATAACTTGGTCACCCTCAGAGAACTCTCTCCAGGGCCCCCGGTGCTGGTCTGCGTATTCTTTGGTTCGCTCGAGTCTTTTTTTCATTCGTTGCTCTATGTCCGGGTGCAGCAGACTCAGTCTTGTTCTGGGCCTCCAGGACAGGAACAGCTGGGCCGGAGTTTCATCGGTTGTCCCGGTGGGTGTGTTCCTGTAACTATATAGGAACTGATCGACGCGATGTTGCAGAGACTTCGCATGGCCGCTTCTCTGCTCGTCCAGCACTTGTTTAAACAAAGCCTTTTTCACGGTTTGTACGCAGCGTTCCGCGCTGCCATTGGAGGCGGGATGGTAGGGCGGAGACTTGCTGTGTAGGACGCCATTCCTACTCAAAAAGAGTTCGAAATCTGCTGATGTGAATTGAGGCCCATTATCGGTTACTACCTCTTCCGGTAGCCCGTATGCCGCAAACACACTGCGCAGTTTTTCCACAGTCTTCTCACTACTAGTACTGTTCATCACAAACACTTCAATCCATTTAGAATGGGCGTCCACCAGCACAAGAAACCATTGCTGATCGCGATACGCAAAGTCCATATGCACTCTCTCCCATCTACGCGTAGGCCAACCCCACGACAACAAGGGTACCTTGGGCGCAGCGTTTTGCGACAGCTGACACGTGACGCACTGTTTCACTGTGTGCTCTACATCTTGTGTTAGACGAGGCCACCAAACGTGGCACCTGGACAACATTTTCATTCGCGTCATCCCCGGATGACCTTCGTGCAGCATCGTCAAGACGCTACTTCTGAGTGACAACGGAACCACTACGCGATTACCCCAAGTTACACAATCTTGATCGACTGACAGTTCGTTACGTCGAACATAGTAAGGCGCTAGCAAATCGTCAGTAACTTTCGAAGGCCAGCCGTTTTGTGTGTAGAACAGCACTTTCGACAACAACTGATCCCTTCGCGTTTCCCGTCTTATCTCTTTTGCAGATAGCGGAGCTTCGTCTAGCGCCGAAAAGAACTGCACGCACTCTGACTCATCTGTATTTGGCAGCGGTAGCCGTGAAAGCGCGTCGGCATTTCCTATATCACTGGATTTTCGATACACCCAAACATAGTTATAAGCGGCAAGCAGTAAGGCCCAGCGCTGCACGCGTGCTGCTGACATTGCAGGAATCGGCTTACCATGCCCCAGAATTCCCACCAGTGGTTGATGGTCAGAGTAGATGCAAAATTTTCGGCCGAAGAGGAACTTGTGAAATTTTTTTAAACCAAAAACCACTGCAAGCGCCTCTTTTTCAATGTGCGCGTAGCCTTGCTCCGCCTTGCAGAGCGTCCTAGACGCGAAAGCGATGGGCCTCTCCTCAGTACCAACTTTATGAAAGAGTATCGCGCCGACGCCGTATGCCGACGCGTCACATACAAGACCGAGGTCCTTTTCAGGATCGTAGTAAGTCAACACTCGTTCGTGCGTCAGCCACCGTTTTGTTTCTTGAAACACTTTTTCCTCCACTACGGTCCAATCCCAACTGGTGCTTTCACTTAGTAATTGGTGAAGTGGTTTCAGCTCTGCTGACATGTTCGGAACAAATTTCCCGTAGAAATTTAGCAGCCCCAGGTACGCTCGCAGCTCTTGTTTGTTCTGGGGTTTTGGCGCCTCTTTGATTGCGCGTAGGTTTTCCTCGGAAGGCCGAATTCCATGTTTATCAATTACGTGGCCCAAGTAAGCCACCGACGTCTGAAGAAACTTGCATTTTTCTTTTTTTACTTTGATACCGCGCTCCTTGAACCTTGTCAGCACGCTTTCCACTTTTCGATAACATTCTTCCGAAGTTTCTCCGGCTATCAACACATCGTCAAGATAGCATGATACTCTGTCAAGGCCCTTCAATATTTCGTCCATTACAGCCTGAAAAATAGACGGTGCACTCGTGATGCCGTATGGAAGGCGTGTATACTTAAACAAGCCCATATGCGTGTTTACAGTTACAAGAGACTGCGAATCCGGGTGCAGTTGCAGCTGCTGGTACGCTGTAGAAAGATCAAGTACAGAGAAATATTTGCACCCGTGTAGCGTTGCAAACACGTCTTCCATTACCGGCAAGGGATAGTGGTCTGTTCTGAGATTCGGGTTCAGCGTCACTTTATAGTCGCCGCACAACCTCACTTTGTTGTTCGGCTTAGGGACAACGACCAACGGTGTTGCCCACTCACTTTGCTGAACAGGGACCAGGACTCCCGTTTTCACGAGCGCATTCAACTCTTGTTCTACGGACTCTCTTAACGCGAATGGTACAGTTCTATGTTTACAAAAGACTGGGGTCGTGTCGTCCTTCAATACTAATTTAACTTGACTGCCCGCGATTAATCCCAGCTCAGGCTCAAACACCTGCGAGAATCGGTCAACCAGCCCTGCCACTTTGTCTAGACTAACCCCATACACGCTCATCCAGTCTAGCCTCAACGCTTCTAGCCAATCCCGGCCCATTAACAGTGTGTCGCATTTCTGCGGCGTGCGAACCACTACAAGCGACAACGTCATGGTCTGCCCATTGTGCTCCACAGGTACAATCAACTTGCCTAATACCTCCAAAGACACGCCCCCATAAGTTTTCAACTTTAGGCGGCAGTTTGAGAGAGACAATCCAGGCCAGTACTGCTTATACACCTCTTCAGGCACAATGGAAACCGAGGCTCCTGTATCAACTTGCATTGTCACCATTGTTCCCGCCACTCGAACTTCAGTAGTGTAACCCCCTTTTCTAGCACTGCAGGAGCCAATGTTGTACAGCCAAACTTTGTCCTTACCACTACTGTCGTCCACGGCTTGCACCACACGGGACGTTGCTTTGCAGGCCCTTGCCAAGTGTCCCACTCGTCTACACGCTCGGCACTTGTACTTCCGAAACGGGCAACTTGACTCGTGATGGGGTGCTCCGCAGCGGAAACAGCCTGACGCCTCGGGCCTCTCAGTGTTGACTTCCATCGTCGCCTTCCTGGTAGCCGCTCCGACGTTCCGGTCTGGGCCTAGACGTTGGACGGCGTTCACCTCTAGTTGTTCAGAGGCGGCTGGCTGAAATATCTTGGTCTCTGCTCGTGCGAGTTCAATGCTTCTGGCAATGTCGCATGCCGCCGAAAAAGTTAGAGTTTTCTTTTTTAGAAGCTCTGCTTGGGCTGCCTGGTCCTTTAGCCCCGCGACAAAACGGTCCCGGAGTGCTTCATCCAGGAACTGCCCGAACTCGCAGGTGGCCGCGAGCCTTTTTAACTCAACCGTGTATGTCGCCACCGTTTCCTTCTCAAGCTGGGCCCTCCGGTTGAATCTGAATCTCTCGGCGATCACCATCGGCTTCGGAGCGTAATGCTCCCTGAGGACCGCGACCAGATGCGCATAGTCCTTTTGTTCTGGCTTCACTGGTGTTAACAGCGTCTTCAACGTGCGGTACGTTTGCTTCCCGATGGCCGTTACGAAGACCGAGACTTTCAAGTCGTCGCTCACCTTCGTTGCTCGAAGATAGTGTTCCATCCGCTCGACGTACGACTCGAAGTCTTCCTCCCCATCTTCGGTGATCTGCTCGAACCGGCCGCCGCACGAAGCCATCCCGTGCTCGTCGCCACTGTTTTAGCCTCTAGGGAAGTACGCAGTTTCAGCAGCTTGCATGTTTATTCGATGATGCCAAGAATACAACAAGCCCGTAGGCACACTCAGGCTGCTTTTATACTGATAGCAGCCGCGCTATCTATAGGTTAGAGAGTGACGTCGCAGATAACCGACACATGACATTCGATTCGGACATGATGACACAACAATATTCACAAGGCATACATTTAATATCTGAATGGCGGGGAAGCGAGTGGTTTAATAATATACTCGGAGTTGAATTTATTTCAAAGTGCTTATTACTAGCCAGCTTAAATTCCCTTAAATGCGACGAGTCAGCTATGCATCACAAACAATTAAAAGTTTGGTATTCGCTAAAGCAACTTCTGACGAAAGATTTAATAGTGCGTTGCACATTTTATCTTGAATCAAGTTTGTAAGCTCAAACTAGCCTTAACCGGGCGTTTTGGAAAACTAAAAAGATTTTAGAATAAGGTAAAAAAAAAAACGCAAAACTTTTTCAGTGGTTCAAATTCAATTTGCAAAGAAAATAGTTTAATATCACCTTCAACGCAGGCCCATCTGCAGAAGATGTTGTTTTTCCAAGACTCCTGGAAGCAAGAGGAATCAACGGAGAAAAACTTCTTCACATCAATGATCAACTTTCTCTTCGTTTAGAGAAAAGCTCTGTGATCGCCGAAAAGTTAGTTGTATCGAGTCTTAATGGTGCTGGGCAAGTAGATAGCATTGTAAGTATTTTTTCATTGGTTCAAAGAATCTCTTATATATATTAGCTTCATGAAGTTGTGTTTTTCTTAGTTAAATGAGCATCTGTGTATACTGCTGTGTTTTCAAATCATATAGTCTAAAGCAAGGAAGCAATATGCTTTTATTTTGTAAAACTGCAAGTAGAGATATGTTGATGTTATGCTTGTAAATAACTTATAACATATTGAGGGCATAGCCATTACGGCTTCCAATCACACATTTTAAATACCATAACTCATAAAATATTCAGACTTTTTCAAATATTTTTGCTTATAGTGTTATTCTGCCTTTTTCTTAGTTGTGCATTCAGGTATACGATTTCTTACGAGTAATTTAATTTTCTTTCCTTGTAATATGATTTGATTCTGATATTTCCTACAAACTTTGAAGGCCCCTTTGAATAAACATTAAGATTCCAGATCTGAATGGCTGTATGTAACATTTCTTTCGTACTTAATAAAAAATATATTACTAAAATGTTCAAGACATTTCACAGACTGAGCTCATTGCTGCGACAATAAATTAGCCGGTTATTCGTTTACTTAAAATGTTCATAAAAGTTAATTTAAATGGGCAACCAACTGCAAAAGCGTTTTATACATGCTCGTGTATTTCAAGCAAACCAATGAGCTTCTCACTAAAAAATTCATAACTGGAATATTTTGTTTAAACATTTCGCATCAATCTAGTCTACATTCCAAACGACATGAGTTTTAATTAGGTAAAAAGATAAAAATATTACAGTCGATTTGACTAAACACTTCACATTCGTTATTTCATCGGCCTTTTCCGGTTTCTCATTTTCTTGTTGCTTACAAGTTACCTACATGCCAATTCAACAAACCTTGAAGCTGACAGTAAATTTTGTCATTCTGGGTAAATTACTTATCAAGATGTGCCATCTAAAGAATTGTTGTTGCCTCTTTTTGTAATTTAACTTCAGCTTAAATAATCTTGAGGTTTGTGTTGCAAGAATCAAAAAAGCAAGAGCTGTCTGGAAAACATCATAATCTAAGCCATAAGGTATGGATAAATAAAAGAAAAGACAAGATGGTTGAAAATCTCGGAAACTTTGACTTTTCTTGTACCTTATTTTATTTCTCAATGTCTCAGGGTTTAGGTTATGACGGTGTGCATTGTGTTTTGATATGCTATGTTTTAGTCTCCGCCAGGCGAGCAAGCTTGATCGAAATGAATGAGCCATAACCATCCGAGCACGAATACTAATCTTGCAAGAGTGACCTGATGAGTGCTTTGGATAGCGTTGATGATATTCTAGAATGCATCTACAACATATTTGTTTAACTTGATAGAAAATCTCGAAGAACTCGCCTTTCTATCCAGAAGTCTCAACTTCATATTTGGTTTCTTTTTCTAGTTAAATAAATGTTGAGAGTTATAAAAAGATACCTACATAAGTATATCGACGTCTACTAACTTTCGCCGCTGGGCTTTTCTGCCACGAACAATCACTAATATATTAAAACAGCTGTTTTCCGTGGCTTAAAAAGACAAAATGTTGCACAGGAGTTTGAGTAAATCCGGGGTGTCTCGGTGAAAGCTATTGTTTTTCACGCGACGATTTTCTGCCCCATTTACTCCAGGAAAAAACGCGAATTTATTAGACAGGGGGATTTAAGCTGCGTTCAACAAGTGGTGCCCTTCAATTTTCCAGTAAGGTTTGTGGTTGGTTTGCCATGCTGCATAACCGACCCGGGGGAATAACATGGAGCAAGCTGTTTCAACAAGAAAAATTACATTTAATTGGACAAGCACGAGACGATCATTGCACTGGCATCGTTACCAGCGTTGCATATTCCCGCAGTGACTGCCTCTGCGTCGCCTCTCATCCGCCTTATCATGGCGGCGCGCGCGATGTGCGAGTGGCCGGCTTGACTCCGCCGCCACGCGGGAGAGTCTGTCAACTGTGCCCCGTACCCTATGGTCCACCCTATGGTCACCCTGACGGCAGGGGAGGCGCCAGGGTGACCATAGATTGCACTTGAATTAGTGCATCAGGATTAAAAACACGAACGCTCGAGCGGTCATAGCAAAGTGGTACTCACACGATGGGCCTTGAACGCAACGCGTATCAAATTGACACTGCCTGTCGTGAACACTCACATCATTTTGCGACCTTCTTGCAAGAGACTAAATTAAAAGAAAACGGTTAATTCCTCCACTGCCTGCGCGAAATGTGTACCTTCTGATATTCCAACCAATAAACACCAAGAAAGTATAAAGACGAACTATAAAAGCGTAAACCAGCACCACTACCTAAATGTGTCTATGCGCTGAGGGTGGGGGGGGGGGGGGGGGGGGGGAAGGAGGCTTGGGTGGAGTCTAAACTTAACAGAGATGGTTAAGATGCAAAGAATGCCAGTTCATACATTTGAAGTACCTTCCCGCGATTGTTGATTCTAGCAACGAAGACACGGACGGGTAATTATTTAAAAAAAACTGCACTGTACAATACGTTTTGGTCGATATATATATATATATATACAACGGGCATGGTGGCGGGAGGCCGAAGGCGTGGGTATAACTGGTAAAAAAAAACCTTGGTGATAACAGCAACAACGGACGATTTAATCTTCGACGTTTCGGCCGGACTCCGGCCGAAACGTCGAAGATTAAATCGTCCGTTGTTGCTGTTATCACCAAGGGTTTTTTCTTACCAGTTATATATATATATATATTGTAGGTTTCCCTGCCCCAACACCTTGAAAGCCCCGGGTTCTCGTCCGTGCGGTCCACCCCGGAAGAACACGTAGTCACAAGGGAAGGGTTCCTTACGTCCCGAATGCCCCTGTGCCTCCCCCCCCCCCCCCCCCAGCTGCGCCCTGCCGTCGCGTGGCGCTGCCGTCGGGCAGCTTGCCCTCTGCCGGAGCAGAGTGGCGGCAGCCACCACAATATATATATATATATATATATATAGAACGGGCATGGTGGCGGGAGGCCGAAGGCGTGGGTTTATAACTGGGAAGAAAAAAAACCTTGGGGAAAACAGCAACAACGGACGATTTAATCTTCGACGTTTCGGCCAGAGTCCGGCCTTCGCAACAACGGACGATTTAATCTTCGACGTTTCGGCCGGAGTCCGGCCTTCGAAAAGAAGGCCGGACTCTGGCCGAACGTCGAAGACTAAATCGTCCGTTGTTGCTGTTTTCACCAAGGTTTTTTTTTCTTCCCATTTATATATATATATTTTTTTATTATTATTTCTTAGGTGTATTTTTTACATTTCGTGGGACTTTCAGCACTTGTGGATATTGTATAAACTAAGCTAGTGTTCTATCTCTGCTTACATTGCTCAGATCAAGCCTCAATTTCCAGGGAAACTATTGTACAAACAAAAACGATCTATTTGTTTATAAAATTAAAATATCACGTTGCTGAGTTCGCACTCACCTAAAGTGCTTGGAACTTAGCGTATTAATATAAAAACCCAGATGCTCCCCAGATATTGTTTTACAAAATGTTAGTGCTCGAATCTTATTTTATTTTTTCAGGTGGATGGAAAGGAGGTGGAAAAGAATATTTATCACGATACAAATCAGATGGCAGCTGTTACTGTGTCAGAGCAAAACGGTACTGTGCAAGTGGTAAGAACACAACCTTCACTACTCTGAGAAGACCAGCGTTTAAACGTCATCGTCTATGATCACTGGCAAATTCAGAGGGGGAGTCTAGATGTCCTGACCACCCCTCCCCCTCCCTCCTGCTGTTCGATTCCGCATGTGTAAACGTTTAGGACGAAGAAAGGGGGACGGGGGCACAAACATCTCATTCGCGGGCCCCTCCTCTGGAAACGCCTGCATCCACTGTTTATGATGAATGTGAGATGAGAAGGGCAAGTTTGAATTTAATATTCTCACAAGGAATTACTTCCAAATATAATAAAAATACTTTTTGGAGCTGCAATAATATATGCCGAACTTTCGGTCCTTCTCAACGTTACTGGACAAAAGGGCTGTTTTTTATTTTTTTGTAAATATATTTAATTATTTATCGTGTATGAAGCACGTTGGCATGATCACTGAAATTCACGAGACATTTCTGGAACGACCAAACCGAAGAATTCCTTTATAGGACCCTTCGAAGGGAGCGACAAAAAACTCGCGACCGTAGTAGGTCCGACTAATGGCCATTCTTAAGATATTTTATTTTAAATTTTGATTGAAAAATAGAAAAACACTTAATTAGTATACATATTGAGCTCATATAGCTCGTGCAGCAATTCAACATTAGTTTTCGCCAAACAAGGCTTTATAGTTAGGATTAATGTGGTGGCTCCCTTTACAGAACATTATTTGCAAGTCGCATTACATGCTAGCAAAAATTGCAACACTTAATGCATAAAAGTTTAATTTTACAAATGTTACATTCCATGCATACATGCTGTAGAAGCTACCGAACGAAATAATATGCAGACCGCGAATAAAAGTGATATGCTTTAAAAGCTTTATGTCCAAATGAAAATGTGATAATAACTAGCAATAATGGTTATAAATATATATCTATATATATATATATATATATATATATATATATATATATATATATATAATACAAATGATTGAACCTGTCAAAGCCCGTGAGGTCTGCATGACATGGCCCCTCAACATCGATGATTTCCTTTTATTCAAGGGCTACATTGGCCAAACATAAACATAACTATATAATCTATCTAGTATAACAGACACGGAAGAAGAGTACACTAAAACTTTGCGAAAATATTATCAAACACTTTGCCATAGAAACGTGTTATTTAACAATATAATAACTTCACAACACTTGAACTTTCATCTGTCCGTTCATACAAACTACAAAGCGTACAAAATGAAGTATATGCAAAGAAAAGTTCACTCAATTGTGCATACGATCAAAAACACTTCTCTAAAGTAGTTTTTGAATTTCGACAAATAGCAAAATGTCCTGATTAAATTGCGAGCTAGCATTTTGACTTCTGGAGTACATACCTTTTTATGCTCCGCCATTAACACAGATTACCTTGCTCATATAATATTTTTTCTCATTGCGGGTAAAAAAAGAGAAGCTTTCCAATTTGTACTAGGTTTCTTAACGCTAAGAATAGTTAATTAACCTTGACTTCCATCCGACAGTTTTCTATTGTTTTATAATCTGTGTAGATTACTGATCCATCCATTAACTCATTGTGGATTTTTTTTAAAATTGAGACTCCACCTAGTCAAGACTAATTCGACACCTGATTACGCGATTTAATATCGGAAGATTACCAAAGCCAAACCGGAGTAACAAGTATATTGTTAAAATGTAACATTTTCAAAGAACAAATCCGAAAGAAAAACATCTTCAAAATTCACAAATTCCGCTCTACGGCCAGGTGGCCTTTTTTAAGCTGGATGTTTCTGCACATTTGGGGTTTTCAGTTTATTGCGTTAGTTTTGTGATTGCTTGTGTTTTATTTTAAATATTTGTGTCTTTCAGGCTTCAACTATATTACAGCGGAGCATTTAAGGGCTAGTTTCCCCAGGATTGTGTTCCCCGGAAAGAAATGAAAAAAACAAACTCTAGACACTCATCGCCACCTGTGAGCGACGGCGGCAACCCAAGTGTCTGGTTGCCGCCGTCGCTCAAAGATGGCGGCAGCCTTCCCAATCTGGCTTGCCGACTTGTGGTCGGCCATTACATTCCATTGTACAGCTCCGCTGGTCTTCCTTCTTCACCAGAGTGGAAAGGCTGCATTTTATTTTATGTAGAACCGATCCTGAGCATTGTCACTTCCTATTGCGTCCTGAAACATGCAAAGGCCCGTTTCTCTACTTGCAACCGAGTACGACCGAGAGAGACGGGACCTGTTGACTCCTCTTAAAATTTCTTAGGATGAGAGAACACACTGGCACGCTGACGCCATCTATGAGGTGACCCTAAAATTGTATTTCACAAGAACGAAGGTTTAGCGGGATTGCCGACGTCAAATGTGTCTAATACCTATGAGAAAGGCGCATTTATGACGCTGACAAAAGTTTTTCTAGCCAAGAAGTCAAGGATAATGCGCCTGAGAAATAGGAAATGGTGGTGGTGGTGATGTTGTTTTAATAAAGTAATCCAGAAGAAGAGGTGGGATGCAGGGTGATAGAGGAAATATACCGGACCGCCAAGTTTACACTGCTACCCGCTAGCTGGCGCCAGTGTGTCCTCTTGTTGTAAAATATATTAAGAGGTTCCAAGGAACTCTGGTCTTAGAGGTCGCAAGTGTGTGAACGGGACTTTATTCTGTCCACACGTTTTGATGTGCTAACTGTGTATACAAGATTACGCAATAAAAATATCATTAAATATAATTCCAAGAAGCAAGTTTCATATGCCACTTTCATGTTACGCGCAGACCGGGGCCTTGGGCCGCACTTTGAGGATTGCTCCTCTGCCACTGCTGGGAAAATGTGAAGCTGGATGCGGGGCACACAAAATTTTTGAAATCGAGGAGCCAGAGGAATACAAAACCGATTATATAGGTGAGACACAGCGTAACACTTTTCATACTAAATTACTTGCTTCCTTCGCCTCTCAACAACAGCCTAATGTATAGTCCCACTCGAGTTTCATCTAGTTAGTAAAATAGCTCACGCTTTTAATATGCTTACATATTGATTTCTAAATATTATTCCAGACGATTAAAGGTGGCAGATACAGCGATTTTCTAAAACTGAAAATAGATATGGCGGGAAATGATTTGTTACAACCATATGCCATAATCATAAAAGTACCTAGATGATCAAGCCCGTTAGCCAATGTATATTTATGGGCGACTTTGTAGAGCATAAATGCGACGCTTGTCAATAACATATATTCACTAATTGTTTCCTCTCGTTTCCACCAGTTCTCTAAGCTTAATATGTACTGCATAATGGTATTTGAAAGTACTACCACAACTAATTGAGCGGTCCTCCTAAAATATACGTTTTGCTGAACGAACCTGCATCTGCAAATAAAAAGGAAGCCGCGAGGAATGCAACGATTGACTCCCATGAGGTATCCGGGCCTCTTTTTTTATAAAAACTTGTGGATCACCCTAAGTGAAAAGCAAAACCGCGAACAGCTCCACGATGTTATTTTTTAATTATAGATCAGCCAGCATCGTGGCGTTATCTAAGAATGATTACACAGTTAAATGTTTTATTTTACAGTCCCCATGAAACGAAACATCTTCGAAAAAAGACGTAAGTAAAGTCGCCTTTTAAAGTCTAATACTTTGGTAGCTTTAAATATACTGATTTGTTAAAGCAACAGGAATGAGCGCAAGCCTGGATGCTTACATAAATCGAAATTATTTTGTAGTATTACTCCTGACAAATAGAAAATTCTAGATAATGTGACACTTTCATCATTAGCACGGCGTCAGAGCTTCTCGTTTTATGCCTACAGTTCAGTGCCGAATAGCAAACATTGTTGTGTAAATGGATGGCTTATACCAGATCATTTTATTATGAAGAGTAGTCACGATTACTTTGAATTGCGTAAAAAATAAACAGGAATACACATCAATCTCGCGTTCGTGCTACCTGTGTCTCACACTGTGCACATACGCAAAATGAAATTTTAATAAAAGTAAAACTCTCTTATTGTCACATAAGTATTTGAATATGTGAAAGGAAGGCCATCAAATTGTTTAAAATAAAAAAAACACCCAAAAATATATACAAAAAACTGCATAACATCTACTACGCAAGGGGCCAAAAATCTCTCACGATTGCAGAAAGACAGAAGAAGCACTTGTGTTGATACGAATTGAGCCTTGTTATCTCCAAAAATCGCTTAGGAAGTGCAGCTTACGAGCTGATAGGTCACTGCCATGTAATTGTTTGGTTTCTTTGAAGAGTTTATTTTAGAAACGGTTTTAGACGTATATAAGAAGCCTAGTTGTCTGCTTGATGCAGAAGTATAACTGCCTCTAATCGTAAGAGGTATTTTCGGACACACCTGTTTGTTCACAAGCAAGCTAGGGCTCACTTCAAAACATGGGTAGTGACATGTATTTGTGACGCAACCTTACTTGTATTTTCCACTATTACTCAGAAATTGATGAAACGTAAATAATTTTGAAGTAGTTCTATTCGAAAGGTTTGTTCCGCCATTTTATTGACACTGTTTTCCAGAGACTAGATTGCCTGCAGAAATTCCTAGCGTTTTTCTTGTCGAGGTGGCAATGGTGTTCGATCAGCACCACAAAGAGCACTTTAAGACTAAAGAGAGCCTGTTGCATTATGCTGCAGTCACTGTTCAACTGGTAAGACTTCTTACCTTTATTAAGTTTATCCTGCAAGTTTGACTTATTTTTGTGTGTGACACACTCCTGTCTACTAGATCTGATGTGCGACAGCCAGCAGTTCAAGCTTTTCTGTTATGCAGTTTTGTTTTACACAATGAAGATATATTATCAGAGAGTAATTAGCAACCTTGTTGCTGCCATATTCAATCTGATATGCTCAATCCTCGTCATGGCGAAGAAAGATAATTCAAGTTTGGCTTGCCTTGAGAGCGTTTACACGAAATGTTCCCCAAAATATTCACGGTTTCTGATATTTTTTTATTTTTAAAACCAATAACAAACACATGATCGGCACTAATAAATACAGAGAATATATTACTTACCGGGGAGCAAGAACACATACAATCTACCGAACATAAGAAAGGCCATGAAGTAATGACAAGCCACTTATACATGGGAGCTGGCTTCATTCAGGGCCATAATAAGGTTTCCCTTGATATATATTCAATTGATTATGCTTCTTAGATTGTTTACGTGCGGCGAATACGCGATAAACAAACGTTGAACAAGAGTTGCTTAGCAAAATAGAGTGAAAATATCCGAAAATAGCCTTACGTTTTTTTGTTTTTTTTTACCTTTTAAAAAACTGCAAATGTATACAAAATTTGTGAAATGTAAAAAAAAATATTTCGGAAATCAGAGGATCCGACCTGGTTTTTATCTGAGTATGGAAGCAAGTGTCTGCACTGTGACGTAGAACAAATCTGTTGCACTTTGTTTATTACGATGGTTGTGCTCACTACTTTTTGTTTGTGCATGATTCAAAAGCCCGATGTGGTGGCTGGGACCAACAATATTTATAATTTACTCTAAAGCGAAGCATTCCTTGTTTATTGGCAGACTTGCCTTAGTCAGCAGTGAACTTGAATTTTCGATTTGTAAATCATTATATGCAATTCGAGGAACATTGTTGCTAAATGAGGCGGTTTTGAGTTGACTTGAATTTTGTTAGTTAATTTCATTTGCGTAAAATATCAATGAAATTGTATTGGTGAACATTTATTCACATGCGTAAACAAACACAATATTAAATGTAACTTAAACCTCTATGAAAAGCCAGAAAACCGGAGAGAACTGAAACCAAGGGACCACACAAAATACTTTTCTTTTGTGTGCTCCTTAAAACCGGGAAAAAGGCAAAAAATAAAAACCTGCTAAGGGTGATGCACCCATGCGACTCATTTGTCCTGATATGATACGAAATAACCATATATAGAAACTCTTAAAAATAAAAATTAGGTGCAGGTTATAACGAATTTTAATATTTTAAGTGATAAAAATACAGACTTTTCTCAAGCACGTACGTGTATTATGTACATAAGACGCAGAATATATTGCCGTCACTCTCCGCCGCATGCACTTAAATAAAATATCGGTAATCGGAATATTATGAATGGCAGCTGGATGAAATCGATGTTGTTTTTGTGCTACCCAAGAGGGAAAGAATGTTTTGCAGCCATGCTTTTAACTACCCGATATCAACAAGGCATGTAGTTGCGCTTGTTGGTAGTACATACTGTTTGGTGGGAACAGCGCAAAAAAAGGTAGGACCATGACAAAGAAACACACAGAAAGGGCGCTGTCTGTGTGTTTCTTTATCCTGGTCCTACATTTTTTGCGCTGTTTTCACAAAACAGTTTACCAAATATCAAACTGATCTGCTCGGTCACCATTGAAAGAAATCATATAACGCGTCATATATGGTTCCTCTATTTAATAATATAGTAATATGTCATATAGGGACAATTCTATTTCAATGAGAATGTTTTACTTTAAGTCGAAATTCGTGTTTCCTTTTTTATAAAATTTCACGAGCACACGAGATGTTTTTATTTATCCAACACCCTAGTTCACTCGCCTTTCCCCCCCCGAAATAAAATTAAAACCATGACAATGAAATTTTATGCACAAGCGTATAGAAAATACTGTTGACTCTAGATTTCATTATTTTTATAATGACAGACTGTGTTTCTAAAATGTTCACTCCAGCGAAGTAATAAACAAACTAGGCTGCAGTTAATAACAACTTGAGAAGTGCTAGGCATCTCGAGCCCGAAACACTTTATAACCGCCCCGCAGTCAATAAAACTGTTGCAACAGGCAATAAGATAGTTTAAAAACAATTGCCCCAGCAGGTTTAATTGATTGTTGAAGGACCGTAAAATACGTAAAGGAGGCAGTTAAATTCACAATCCACTTCAGGATGATAACGGTATGAAAGTCCTTAGTCGTGCTGCGTCCGGAGCAAGCTTTTTTTTTACTTTTTATAAGGCTTTGGTATCTCAAGACCTTCCTGCGTGCCCTCTCATCTAATAGCACGGCGGAAGGCAAAAAGCAAGTGGTGGAGTCCAAAGATTGCAAAAAATGTCACCCTGTCGTTGTCATCTCGTCACTGTAGAGAAAGGGCGTGGATAAGATGCTTTAAACATGTAGCGTAATCAGCATTTCCGCTTTTTTCAGCAATGTAATAATAAAATTGTGGACATACAAATCTCAAACAGAACATGATGAATGACAAACATATAAACATAGAAACCGTATTAAGAGTCATCTTTTTTGTCCAACTTCTTCGGTTTTCAGCATGTTTGACAGAAAACTGGTTTCCTGTTTCTTTACTTCGTCTTCTATGATGTTGTGCTTTATCTTTGTTTAAAATTTAAATAGCGCATTTCGAAAATAAATTACTATATTCACATAAAAAACTCAATCTATCATTATTTCATGTATTTTGGTAGAGCTTAAGCAAATTTTAGGTGGACAGTTTTTTCCGCAACTCAAATGACGTGCGCTTAGTCACGATTCCCTTGTTTCAAATCGCGTCCGTGAGGCCTCCACAGTTTTCGCTTCACATGTTGATAGGTATAGCTCCTAACCTTCTCTCCTTGGCGTCTTTACGCTGGGTGGCTTCGCCTACTCGCGAGTTCGGAAGGCGCTGATATGAATCACGTTCTAATTTTTACCACACTTTCTGTCAAGGTCAACATGCGATATGACGTCACTTCGGATCCAAAAGTTCAATTTGTTCTGGTTGCTGTTATTGACTTGACAGGGGTATGTTGTTTTACGAGTTTCTCTGAAGCAAACATATTTCTATGCACACTCCTAAGAGGCCTGTCATTTAACATCCCATTCTTCTCTAGGAGGACACCATTACGAGAACACTAATGGCTCAAGATGAGTTGAAGCCACCCGGTTACACAAAAAGATATACGATATATAGAGAAACGTTGGCCAACTTGGCGAAGGCAGTAAACTTGGGAATGATCAATGTTACTGCAGACCTCGTCACCTTGGTTACATCGTAAGTACAATCAAGCTCAACGCAATATGTTGTTTATTTATAAAAGAAACCACTAACCTAATGTGATTACCCCAAAAATGTATATCATATAAAGCAGAGACATGTTCTGTTAGAAAGAAATTTTTGAGGTAGTTTTGTACGATCTATTAAGAACTCCCTTTTTGCTCTGCGCAGCGGGTTATCCTTGCCTTCTTGTTACCACTGGTCAAACAGCCAAGCTAGAGATTACTGCCCATACCTTGAGCCGCATTATCCTTACACCCATTATGCACGTAATCTATTCATTCTTGCACGTAGTCCAGGCATTAATGGAGACTAAAGTTTTGCATGCTTGATTTACAGTTTCTACCTCAGCCACCCAGTAAATATTAAATGGCATGATCAAAATGCGACGTCCAGTTAAGAAATTATGATCGCTTTTATTTCGAGTCAGACGTATAACAATATTTACAACATTAATAAAATGCTTCGTTTTCTCGGGCCAGCCTGTAATTCCCATGGTTCTTTTCATCACAGTTCATAGCGCGCTCAATATACACAAATACGAACACATATACTGAAACCTCCAGGTCAAGGTGCGCTAGCCGCAGTTGATTAATTTAGGCGATGACAGCTAAAACACAACAACGTATAAACGCCGTGACCTTGCTAATTTATCACTCCTTGATTGGTCCAGAACTTGTGACTCTGGCTGCGCTATGTTTTGAAGTTTATTTACGCGTAAAAGTGTTTAAAATATCAAACCAACGAGGTTACTAGTCCCAAAGGTCTTTCGGGAATCGGTGTCTTTAGCATTTTGTCTGTGGTAGGCGAATTCAATAATAACTTTTTAAATTTTTTAGAGATAAAGAAGCCTGATGTTCATATCTGCTTTTGCTGTCCCTGAGAACCGAAGCCGGCAGGGCATCGCTCATGATGTTCACGCCTGAAGCTTCGAGTTTTGTACTTCGGATTTCTTATTGGTTCATTCTGCAATCCCATTGGCCACGAAGCTACAGTTACATTCATACAGCTCGCAAAGCCCTGCCTTTTATAGGTTGTCTGTTAGTGTAGAAAACATGGTTGAACCGTTCCTCCCTTTATGCAGAGTATGGGTAAAATTATGCGTGTGATTGGAATGTTATTTTATACTGCTAAACTATATTTCTATTGCCATCTTACGTTCTTCTCTTCTAGGACTGATCTAGCAGATGTTCAACGTGGCACACTTTTTACCCACGTCGCAGGTATATATATAGACATTTACTGTTTATGCATCATTTTCTTGAAAATTGTAATAGTAAAAAACGCTCCTATGTTCGTTGGTGTATGTAAACCTTTTTATTCGTCATATAAGTGCCAAAGAACTGGTTTATTAATTGCAAAACAACCTTAAATATCAAAAAGTCTAAATATATGCTTTTTTTTACCGATACAGTAAAAGAATGAACACGAACTAAATAAATACTTCAACATGTAAAATATTTTTAGTATCTAAATTTATATTCATGATATCTCTTAAGATAGAACAATTCAGGAAATATTGCGCGTAACCAAGACCAATAAAATTTCGTTTTTTATACGGAGAAAATCTAGAAATACATCTCGCAATGTGAAACGAGCATTGAAGGATTCTTCTCTCAAATCCGTTTCAAACATAACTTGCGTTATTTGGGACCCGCCTCAGAGGTCACCTCGCAGCAAATATAAAGCGAATTAAAAATCAAGTGCTTCGTGACACGCGACTACATTTCCTAAACAAACTTCACTAATACTAAACAGAAACAAGCTTTTGAATTCTCATGAGCACGGGAGAAAGATTTTTAAGTTGATTTTTTTTGTATGATATATTGCGAACACACAGGTATCAAATGAGGTAACTACATTCTTCCACCATGCTATGTGTCTAAGTTTGGGTTAATCTAAAATGTTGAAAATGTTCGTTATCATACAAACTGACTTTCGTTTGGATTCGGTCTATTTAATTATCAGGGATCCAGATGCACTTACGTTTAAAGTAATAACTGTTTCTGATTATGCTATTCCACTAAATGGTGTTAGGGAGCTACATTGCAGAATCAAACATAAGCTAATATTGTTTTGTGTGTGTATATTTATCTTTGCAATCATGTACCCCCCTCAGCATAGCTAACGGCGCAGCAGGTGCACACGGTATTAAATTGATAAGAAATAGAAACATCCGTGCTTTATAATCAAGTTTTTGTTTCTTCAATGTTGCCCGCAGCTGCTGCCTATCTCGGGGGACTGTGCAGTAACTTCCGTGTCGCCGAAACAGAAGACATGCCTCACACATATAGCATGGTCGGCCTTCTTGCCCACGAATGGGGACACTCGTAAGTAGGCGCATCAAAAACAAAAAATTACGGGCCAGTATTACCTTCGTAATTATGTTATAATGCCTTTCAGTAGCATTAAAAGGGCAATGCATGCCGACGGTGTTGCTCCTTTGAAACGTCTTTTCTTTAGTTCGTCGACTTTCGGGGTGACGGAAAAATCGTCTGAATGAGGCTGACTTATAGACCAGACAAAACCGTTTAGTACGCTTTCCATTTTTCACCTTAAAGCTTAAATCTCATGCCGCCGCTTTGAATACGTAACAGGTCCTTGTATGGCAACAAAATCAGCGAGGTGTTTCCTTGCCCACTAAGCCACTAAGCACAGCAACATATTTTAAAAAAATTGATCAATGGCAGAATCGAAGCCAGTAAAGATAAAGAAGACGTTTTTTCGAAGGTTATATAATGATGGCGTAAAATGATGGCTTTTTGAATAAGGGGCTGGATAGACACCTTTCGCAGTCTGGTGGGCCGGTAAGAAAAAAGAGTAAGTATAAACGCGGAAGAGCTAATAAACCTGGGTAAATATTTATTCACAGAAATCAAAATTAGCGTAAGTATTAAAATACCTAAATTGTATGAATACGTATAGTTCAATTTGAAATGAGATAATGATGTTATTACTCAGTAATTGTGTCCACGAGAATGCACCCAGCGTAAGTCAAGATGCATGTAAACTTCGGCACATTCGCGCAGTGCACAATACTTATTTCAATGATGAAAGTAATGCTGACACAATGTGCATAAGACCGCAAATAACATTTCAGATATTTACACAATTCAATATGAAGCAGGGGACTGATAATGGTGATACTGGTGATGGCAATTTACAGTATTGGCGAGTGAACCCCGTTGGGATTAATTTTCTTTCGCCATTTCTTGTATCAAATTTTGTGAATTTGGAGCGCATCGCGGCGCCCTTTTTAAGGTGCACATATTTTTGCGCCGGTCGAAGCGCGTGTTCCGGAAGTAGTCAGCGGGCCGAACTTCTTTGGAAGGACCACGGCCATCTGTGGGCTGGTCGGAAAACTTCTACGGACCTGATCTGGTTTGCTGGCCGGAGTTTGGAGACCCCGTGACTAAATAAACTCTCGTCTTCCGAGCGCTTTAGATTTATTTATCAGCGAGTTATTCAACAGTCAATGACATCGTAATAAAACCCTGAAGGGTACAATAATTATCGTTACTGCAATTAGCCTCAACAAAACCGACAAACATCAGTCCTGCTTCCCGTCTTCCTGTATAGCCTTTGCTCTGATTACACGTTTTTGCATGACGAGGAATATAATATAATATGGCGTCGCTAGATGTCATGTAAACAATGCTATCAATGGTAAAAACCAACAATGGTAAAAATGCTGAACAAGTGTCATGCGGTTATACTTGCAGAGAACGGTAACGTCATTCTTCTTGAGCATTCGGTGTCCAGACCTATGTATTTCACACATGCGGAGGAGCTTTAAGTACCACCTACGGTAATGTGTTCGTAGCTCTGGAGCAGCGGATCATACTCAAATTTCTGTTAAAGGTGAACGTTAGACTAGGTGAAATGTTGAGATGGCAAGCACATTATTGGAAGCAAACGCTACGACGCTCAATAGCGTAGGAAAGGTGCGAACTGCTTGGCGATGGACGAGAACCGGTTAGAAATGAACCGCACGGACTCCTTCTACCGACGGCAGCTACGCAGCCCAGGTTTCTCCACGCCAAAGCAGAAATATGAAGACCAGGGAACTACCAAATCAATGGCGGTGTTGGCTGGATGCACAAGGGGTATACTTTGAAAACTAGCATGGTTTAAAGGTTGATGGAATTTGTTTTATTCTCTAGGGTTCAAATTCCGGGACAACATTTAACGATCATTGTACATGCAAAACATATTGGTTTCTACGCGTTGGTTTCCGAAACCCTTTCAAGTTTACTAAAGCGAGTATCCGAACCAAATGTCTTTTTTTTACACAAAACTAAATCAACTACGCATCGCCGACTGCTCAGCCTCTACCCAATCCTAGCGCTAGCAGTACGAACCAGAATACAACAAACCGAAACTAAAGGTTATCTTCAAAAATTAAAAATCGTTTGATCTAAATTTTATCAAGGAAATATGATCTATTCCACGGTAGCTGACGACGTTCATCTTTATGTATTCGTGGGCTTTATCAACCGGCAATTTTACACTGACAACTTTTGAAAACTGCCTATATTTTTTTAGCCAGATAACGGTAAACTCTGGAACTCTGGCTTGTGCTCCTTTCCGACAGCACTACATTTGGGTAAAGGCTAAGCGTTCGGCGATGCATAGTTGACTTTTAGCTATAAAAAGGCAGGTCCCAGGAAGATATATGTACAATACCTCTCATTGGGGCAGCGCTTGTCACTTGGACCATGTTAAATCTTGCCGGAAACTTCCAATAAAAAAAAAACAAGCGGCTGAAGTGGGTGAGCTCAGAAAGCATTTATGATGGTGTAAAATTCAACCAACCTTACGATCTGTACAATGACACCAAGCAAAATCCGGATATTGATACTAATCGTAGTGAAAAAAAAGGTACTGAGACTAGGCCCCAAAAAATAGGACGAACACCACACCGTCGCTTGGGTCTAGTCGGGACGTCGGGTTGATGGTTTTTGGAGACAAGGCGCGGTTTCTTTGAAGCCGCTTGGGCCTCGTCTACCTGGACAGTTTTGTGGGGTTGACGGTTGGCGCTCTTAGCGTGGTTTGAGGAGCTGTGAACTAGATAAAAGAGATGCGTGGAAATAAATTTTGCAGCTGAGTTTCGAGGCGGTGTTTTGTTTGTCACTTTTTTATCTTATTTTTTTGTTGTTGCTAGTCTCGAGGTTTTGTTTTTTACTATGACCGTTGACCAGCCCACCTTCGCAGTAGCACTTATTTCAGTATTGATAACAATCCTCTTCCCTTTTTCAGAAATGAGGTCGCCTCAACTATCGCGATATATTCAAATCTAACTCTTACGGATTTCATGGCATTTGTAGATGCACGTTATACCTACATCATCTAACGACATATCGAGAACGCCAATAAGAAATCTCGAAATTATAACTTTCTCAACAGGCTTGGAATGGTGCACGACGGAAACAGATCGGTGTATAGCACTCCTGCTTACAAATATGTTGTGTGCGACCCACGTGAAGGCTACATAATGGCCCCTGTTGCAAACGGCGCTCGGAATGGACAATGGTCTAAGTGTTCCTTGGCTCATTTGCAGGGGTTTGTCAGGTACGGTTTTTTAGTGTTCTATATTAACGCTCTATTTTGTCCTAACTTTGATGCGCTCTTGTGTCCTTCGTTTAATGATCCATTATGCCCTTTTCTGATGCTCGTTTTTATCCTACTTTTTATCACATTAACTGAGTTAAAACAGCGCAAAAAGACGAAGGACCAGTAAATGGAAACACACAGTCATACAGCGCTGTGTCTGTCTGTCGCATAGCGCTGTGTCTGTGTGTTTCCTTTTCTGCTCCTTCGTCTTTTTGCGCTGTTTTAACCCATTCAATATTACCATCAACCAACTCACCCAATTTTACACCTTGTTGCAGTTCCTTGCTACTTTTGATGCTCTATCATGACCTAAATTTGAGGCTCCGGTGTGGCCTTATCTTGACGCTCTATTTGGACTTTTACTTGTTGCTCCATTGTGTTCTACGTTTAAAGCTTCATTCTAGACTCCTTTTACTGGCCCACTGGGTCCTACGTTTGATGCTATATTATCTCCTACCTACACTCTTAAAAAAAAGGGTACTGTAGTACCCTTCTTAAGGGGGTAACCGACTTGCACACAGGGCAACCCCTTTTGGAGGTATCGTTACTCCTGCAACGAGGGTGCAAACTTACCCCCTGGGTTAGGGTGCAACATTGCCTCCTTTTGGAGGTAACCTTAGTTCCTTTTGGTGTTAAAAGTGCATCCTTTCAGGGTCAGCCTTTACCTCCTTTAGGGGGGAATTTCAACTCTTTTTAAGAGGTAAGACGACGTAATTAAGAGCACTGCATTTACCTCCTTTTGGAGGGAACTATGATCCATTTTGGGGTTAAATGCACACGATGAGGAAAACAGCTCAGAAATCGCGAACTACGAAGAACAAAAAGGACAGAACAGTGCTGTCCTGTCGTGTTTGTTCTTCGTAGTCCGGGCTTTCCGAGCTGTTTTCCCCATCATGTATAACAGCAACCAACTGGCCCAGTTCACCACCTTATTACAGGTTAAATGCACACTTGATGGAATTACTTCTACCCCCTAAAGAAAGGTACTATGGCCCTTTGTGGGTGTGATAGTACGTGCTTCAAGGGTGGGCCTTATAATAGATGAAGACGGCCTAGTTCTGAAGGTAAATCACAATGTTTTATTGTGGCTGTCACAAACAAAATGGCATAAAAATTAATGACATGACTAGACATCTTATAAAAGTTCTAAGATGAAACCACTAAGCGCAATAAAGGCATCTGGAACAACACTTTCAGGGCTCTAGTCGTCGCTAAAGATGAACTAGAGGTAGAATGAAACCAGGACTGCCTCAGCAGGCGACGCGGCTTCGAGGTCTCCCTCCACTGCCACATAGCTGGGCGCCTCAGGATTAATTAGGCTTGAGCTGACAGCCTCCGGGTAGATTGCACTGCCTGCCTGGAACCAAAAAAAATGTGGAAATCATGTGATATGAATTTGAAACATATCATCCCAAATTTGAAGAAACTGTGAAGAAATATTAGATTTTTCTAAGACGCATTTGGAGCATTTGATGGGCCACTGATTCCAGCATTATAAAGCATCGACCATACTTACCAGACGTGACCAGTTTAACTGTTGACTAACTACCACTGACTAAAATTATCACATGGCGGGTGGTAATCGTAGATTAGTAAGCACTTTGTATTCACCGGTCATGTTTAAATTTGTCACCCCGATTTACTTAGGTGACTAACAGATCTTAGTCAAAGGGGTGCAACTAGTGTAGCAGGTTAGTATATACAAGTGCTGATTGTTGGGCGAGTTGGCATATTACGTGAAAAAACATGATTGCGCTTTAAGACAAGGACAGAGGAAGAACATACACCACAGAGCGCTACACCACATTAGCTACTCAGCACCATAGCAGATCCCTATGACCGCCAACTCTAACTGCCGAACTTCGGCAAATATGCAAATATTTTTGCCGAAGTGCTCTGCCAGATGAAAATTGAATTTATGTTTTATTTAGACATGAGAAGAACAGCACACAAGGACGAAAACACAGAAAAAGAACACACCGAAAAAGACACACTCAAGCGCCTTGTGTGTCCTACTCTAATTTATTTACTCGAAGTATACCCTCAGTTTTCTCTGGAAAATGAACGAACACCACACACACACAGAAAAGATAAATATCAAGAACCTCATTTCAAGTGCCCAAATGCGAACAAGAACATCAAAATAATATATCTGACTACGCTTACCTGCAGTTGCGTCCAAGGTAGCAGGCATCCAGTACCCTCGACGAAACCACCCAACAACGTTGACGCAGTAGGAAAGAAATATATTCAATCAACTTCAAATAATGCAAACTTAGCCATCTGACTCGCCTATTGCATGATCAGCTTTTAAAAATGCCTGATGACTCGCAAAAACAAAATGCCAAGACAATATACTTGCTAGCCGGCAATAAATTAACGACCTTATTCAGTAATATATTACTATTAATGTTTGCGAAGCGCACGATTAATTTCTGACTGCCGAATGTTGAACTTCGGCAAATACTTAAAGTTTTTTGCCGAAGTAATTTGCCAGATTAAAATTTCAAATTGAATTTATGTTTTATTTAGACATGAGAGGAACAGCACACAAGCACGAAAACACAAAAATAACACCGAAAAAGACACACTCAAGCGCCTTGTGTGTCTTACTCTAATTTATTTACTCGAAGTATACACTCAATTTTTCTCGGAAATGAACAAACAGCACAAACACAAAGTGAACATAAAGATCAAGAGACCCATTTCAAGTGCACAAATGGGAACAAGAATTCAAAATAAAATAGCGCACTACGCTTAACTGCAGTAAACAGTGTTAAGAACTGTCACGAGATACGTCCAAGGTAGCAAG